>CABFOV010000563.1:56933-94618 GCA_902141375.1 Timema poppense
ACCCCCCCCTCCCCGGTCTAGGGTATCACACTCGCAATAGACTAAACCAATAATGACGGGGATATCTGAGTTTGAATCCAGGTCGGGTGTACTGAGAGTGATTTTTTTCCAAAATTGTTATCCACTCCACTTCCACACAAATATGGGTATACTTCCTATAAATTCATCCTTTCTCGTCCTTAACCTATTAGGATAATTTATTGCATAGGCGTATAACCCTAATACCGGATAGTGGGACGCGGTACTATTAATAGAAATCTGCTCTAGTACAAATGAATTTAGGCCCATAATACTTTGGCTTTACAAACTAAAAAAAAGTTGGTAACTTGTAGGTTTTATTTTCTAGAGAATAAACTGATATTTAATGCTAATATCACAATAGATATTATAAAATTATAATATTATGTCATGAAACAAATCAAAACAAAACAAGAACGACACATCCGCTTTCCATTTGAGGGTGCGGAATAGTATCAACTCAGAGTTGTGACAACTCCGTATTTTAAAGCAGATTGGTTGAACATGAAACGTAGGAATTGATACAACTCTGATTGCTGTTTAGACAAATATATAGCCGTTTAAAAATATGGAATAGTAGTAACATGGAATTGTAACCACTCCGTATTTGATAGGATATTGGCTGAACATGAAAAGTCAGAATTAATACAACTCTCTGTCTATTAATAAAAGGCTCTCGGTTCTGATCTTGGTATGGCCGATAAATAGATCATTGGTTCTCAAAGTAATGAATTGGTAGCCAGAGTTGAATATGTTCTAGAGATAAGCTAGTTTGTAAGTCGTGAGCTGATACAATGAGTCGGTTCGGAAAGGGCACGTTAAATGTCCCTCCCCGATATAAACAAAAACTTCTTCCTCTCCTTTCAGATACGAGATCAACATCATCCGTAGGACGTCGTACCTGCGGGGTATATCCATGTCCTTGTACCTGTGCATCTCCCGGATTACCATCTTCTCCGTCATGGTGTCCCTCGTCCTCCTTGGAGAGCCACTGACGTCGAACAAGGTCATAACACTTGGGTTGATAGGCCTCTTAACTGGGCGGTTGCGAGGCGGGATAGTTTCCCACTGGGAATATTTTAACATCAGATAATACAGGGTGGGGTGGAAACCATTAGACGAGCTATGCTGAGTAAAGTGATGTACAACAAGCTGAGGTTTGTCAGATATCCGGTGGAGCTTACCTGAATGACATTATCTTCAAAAAGTGTAAAAGTATAGTATGTAGCTTACTTTTATTTAAAAAGTGAATATTTACTTTTCAATTAAAGTGTTAATTTTCAAAATTGTAATCATCTAATTGTTTTTGCCCCACCCTGTATATAATTCACGTTAATTGGGGAATAAATGGGCGTTATTGTGCAAGGGCAATAGAAAGGGGTGAGAGAGTTTCATATCTTAATAGAATTTAATGAACCCCCTGGGCAGATATATATAAACATATAAACACTTTTATTGGATAAGGTAGGGTAAGATTGTATAGCACTCCCTACTTTCCCCCACCTTCCTTGTAAAATTAACTTTCTACACCCTTGCTATTGTGACAAGGTTTCTTTAACATTGTGTGATCTGGTACGTAAGATGTTAATACAACTCCGATGAACACGCTTTATCGCTTAAGCCAACTCTTGATATTTCATCCGTAGATATGGGAACGTAGGCTAAGGCCAGTATTCTTTTTGTAGTTTATATATTTTAAAAGACTTTTGGGCAGGATAAATACAATTTTGCTACTATATATATATGTTTAGTTTAATTTTCTACACATACTTATCTCAACATTTCTTGAGTAATTATTTATTATGGGTATAATTATTAATGTTAAACATTAACTATTTAAATGAAGAAGAACAGTTACGTTAATTTTCCGTGATACAAATGACTAGTATTTAAGAAATTGTTAAGATTAATATGTATATAATTGTAAATTTGAAATATTACACCTGGAATTGAGAATCGAACCAAGGAGCATTGTTGTAGAGTGCTGATATTCTACCACTACACTGAGCTCTCCAGGATTAGTTCCTTAATTAGGGTACTTATATTTGTTTAACACCGCTTCTTACTACCCGTTCTGGTAGGAATGTTCCATTTTAGCACAAATTGAGTTAGTGCTTCCATCTGTTAGACAATCATGAAACCTTTAAATTGCACTTTATATTATAATTAAAAGAAGTTTGTATCACATTTAAATTATTTTAAGAAGTGTATAAGCTGGGATTCTTGTGGGGTTTGAAATATAAAAATTATTGTCCTGAAAACTGTGTGTAATGTGACTCTCCCCATTTTTACCTTGTAACATTCACATTAAAACAGATTATATGGAAGTAAGCTAACGCTTGTACAATTAAATGTACATTAGTAGCAGAGCTTAGGAGATAGATGGATATAGCATTTGCCAATGAACATAAGATACATAATATTTTGTTTTCGGATCGTTCGCAGGTATTCATGTACGCCGCTTATCTGAACGTCATCTCGTTCTTGGTGACGAACCTGTTCGTACGGGCCATCACCGAGGCAGCCGAGACTCTAGTGTCAGTGCGGCGGTTGAAGGTACAGACCTACATTTTGTTCACCCCCGCCTCTTAACTTCCGTCAACGAGTCGAGAAGAGAGTACAACTCTACAGTCCATGAATGTAATGTGTTCCCAGGACTTCCTGCTGCAAGAGGAGCTAGATGACACCCGCCGGTTGACTCACACGACCACCGAGCGTACCTTCAACCCCTATCCCGTCATCCTCAAGAGCGTGACGGCCAGATGGAAGGCAAACTCCACCGGGTCTACCCTTCAGGACATCAATCTCCGGGCTAAACAGGGCAAGTTGATCGCCATCATCGGTCCCGTGGGCTCCGGGAAGGTGAGGGTGACTCGAATATTTTCAGACAGATCCTCACGAAGCACCGTTATATCTTTATAGGTACACTACTCCCCAAAGAATTTGAAGTGTAGAGATCCGACTCAATTAACCAAACTGAGTTTGTAGCATTGGCAATATACTAAAATCATGTCACTCAAACTAGGGGTGTAGTGTTTAGTGTCCTTGAAGAAGATTATTAAAACCTTGCGTCTCATTTAAAGAACATAGTAAGAGAAGAGACCATTAAGTTACATGACTAGAAAACTCAAAATAGGCTTTAATTGCCTAACTTAGTAAACATACTTTTTGCCTTCACAATGGCTATATTTCCTTGGGATCTACGATAAACCACCATTGTTGTATTGTTCGTTAAAGTGGGAGTGTAGGAGATGCGAGAAACAGGTAAGTTCTTTTGCAGTTTTTATAACACATTTTTTATGGCCAAAATAAATCATATTGCTCCAGTACAATCATAGAGTTTAATTTTCTTCACATGTTGGCATAATACTTCTTGAATATCTGTCATGAGGATAGAGGCATGAGATGACAAACTTTTTGTTGAAAAGAAAAAGTTGTCATTAAATTCTAGAAGACACTTGACAGGTAAGTAGATCCGTCGGTCCCATGTCAATTGTGGCATGTAAGAGAACCCTGGATGGTATATGGGAAAATACTAGGGATGGTACGCTCGAATATACGAGTCCTATAATCCTTCAAATCTTATGGTATTTGAGGGATTTGAGATTCGTAAAAATATCACAAAAGTATCTCGAATATCATAAATATGAAAACTTTTTATTAAATAAAATTTTTAAGTAATTGGTTAGAGGAGACTTAGACTTGTGTAGTTAGAACAACAAACTCATAAAAAATCTAGAAAATTGTATTAATATAATTAACTCACTAGAAAAAGTGGGCCAAACCAAATTGTAATTTGTCAGTGGCATCAAATATTAAACAATTTTTTTGATTAAATTTTAAATATTTTTCAATTTAAGTAAAATTGTACCTTTTTAAAGATTCAAGAAGTAGAATTTAGATTCGCGATTTGAAAGAAAATTTAAGATCCGAACTCTAGAAATATAGGATTTGACCTAGAAAATACCATTCCTGGCAAAATTGGTAGGCCCTTTCACTCTCACTCGTAGAAATAATCGTGTGCTGATATGTATGACCAGTCGTTTCACAAAGTTCACTTAAATACCTCAATATTTTTTTTAAAGTAAATCTTAATTTTGTGGTCAAGAATACCTCTTCTTTGTTAGAGCTCACTGTTGCAAGTCCTACTGGGAGAGCTGACGGTTTCCGAGGGGACCTGCGCAGTGGAAGGAAGTCTGTCGTACGCCTGTCAGGAACCCTGGGTGTTCGGCTCAACGATTAGACAGAACATCGTGTTCGGGTCGACCTTCAACAAGAGGCGGTACGATGAGGTGGTGCGGGTGTGCGCCTTAAGGAGAGACCTGGAAGGATTCCCTCAAGGGGACCTCACGCAGGTCGGAGAGAGAGGCTCTTCCCTCTCTGGTGGGCAGAAGGCCAGGATAAATTTGGCGAGGTATTCCAAGACGGAAGAGTAACTATCTGAATGAAAAATCTTATTAAAAAAAAGACAAACACAGTTCCGAAAGGAAATTAAAAAATACCTGCATAGATGGACACGTTGACTCAAGGCGTCCAGCTGGTTTGTTGGTGATAGGGGGTTAGAGTTTTAATCCCAACCGAATTGATTGAAGGGGTTTTTATTTCTAAATAATTTTTCGCCCTCCTTACAAACAGATAGTTATATTAAATTTCTTATAAAGTCTACCTTCCTTTCACTAGTCCAATATATTGTATTTAAATGCTGATAGGTTGAACTGTTAGCAAGAGACAGTGTAAAAAATTCTATCAAAATTGAATTCACTAGAAATATTTCGATTCAGTGACCCATAGCTATTATTATTATTATTATTATTATTATTATTAGCACCGCTTCTTACTACCCGTTCGGGTTATACGCATTTACGCTAATGTGTAATGGTAGGGTGATTGTGAGATGAAATAGAGGACCTACAGTTTAACGTGGAATCCGAACCACGGTGGAGGTCTGACATTCCCCACATTCACAATATGTCTTGTCAGAGGTGAAGGAAGAGTTTGGTAATCAGATAAATCTGTGCCGGGACTGAGGATTGAGCCCTGACCCCAGCACAGAAGTCCGATACCTTACTCCTAGACCACCAGGTCACCCGACCCATAGCTGAACATCGAGTATCTCGATTAGAGACCAACTGGATAATTGTGCAATCATTTCCATCAATCCAGCTTATATTTTATCTTATTTATATATATATATATATATATATATAAAATGAAGAGTTGGTTTGTATGTATTGAGAATAAGTGCAATATTTACCACTCGCAAAGGGCTGACATTTAAAAAAATTAGTAACACCTCTGTACGAAAATGTGCACCTAAAAGCAGAAATTTTCATTATTATTTTTTACATTCTTTTTAATTACGAGTCTGACATCTAGTCCATGTGCCCACTAATACGAGTAACACAATAATTAGCCTAATAGCGACTTCCTCTAAAGAGTTATGTGTGAGTGAATGAATTCTATGTATCACGAGACTGACACCTTAATCTGTGTGACCACCTGTTGATGCTGTTGATATCCAGTACTGGAACTGACCGTTATTCCCACTATACAGGGCTGTGTATAACTATACTGACACCTTAGTCTGTGTGACCGGCTGTTGATGTTGTTGATAGCCGATACTGTAACTGACCGCTTGCTCTTCCCTTGCCGCAGGGCCGTGTATAACGAGGCCGATGTGTACCTGTTGGACGACCCTCTGTCGGCCGTGGACACGCACGTGGGCAGGCACTTGTTCGACGAGTGTATCAACTCCTACCTCAAGAAGAAGACGCGTATACTAGTCACGCACCAGTTGCAGTACCTCAAGGATGCGGACTACATTATCCTCATCAACAATGTGCGTAACCCGACACGTGTCTGATGATAGCGTTACTTACTACACTCAACTTTCATCGGAAACGACTTATTTCACAGCTAGATATACTTTCATGAGTTCATACGTCAAGTCTAGTTACAGTAGCCCCATGGCTTCTTTGGTGCTGACTGACAGCTGGCGGCTTTGAAAAGTTACCAGACCAAATTATATATCCGTACACTGAACCATGTGATCTGCAAAAACATGTGTTTAGCAGCTGTCACTTCTGACAGTCAAGATTTAGCTGTCAGTTAGCACCAAAGAAGCCATGGGGCTACTGTATCTGGAATTGTCAATTCTGATAGCTATTAAATACCTGAGAGGAACAGTTAAGTAGTAGCCAATGCCGGACAAAACAGTGAAGGCCCAACTAAGGTGTAACGTTCACGTGAGAAGATTGGAGGAGGGGAGGACAGATGTCTGAAGGGAGTACATAGAAGCGAGGAGGAGAGAGGAAAATACTGGGTCATTGTGGAGGAGTAGAGTTGGCGGGGAGAAAGAATAAGTTGGAGAGGCTAATGTCTCAAACAGACCCGGCCAGTGCAGTGGATGGAAACTGATTATTATGATTATTATTATTATTAACAACCTATAAAATAACACTGATAATATGGCCAGATGTTATCAATGTTCTCCGAAAATATATGTTTTTATTTTCCAAATTGCCCTTCCTATTAAAATTGTGCTGTATTAAACATCGCTCTATTAGTATAATAATTGCTATATATGTTATCTCGGAGAACATTTATTGGGAGTCGAGCAATGAAAATAATGTTCAATTGAGTGATAAATTGCAACTGAGAAGGGAGCTCGGAGTTTTTGGCTTTTGTTGCCAATGCCCCACTAATGAGATATCCAGATTATTTTTTATATTCAGTACGGCTAAGTGGTAGAGCATTGTCACTCCAAACCATATACCGGTTTCGGTACCTGTCTCTTTTTACTTTCTCATACAAGGAGAAAGTATTATAATCAGGAAAATGCTTGACCTCATTATTATGAAGAATATTTACGTTTTGTTTGTCACAGAACCAAAAAAATGTTGATTTTATACTAGTGTAAATATTAATGTATGTCTGGCTCTCTCTCTCTGGGCATTGATCTGAAACGGTTTTATGGATTTTTGCCAACTTTGATATTAATAATAATAATAATAATAATAATATTTAGCACCGCGTCTTACTACCCTTTCGGGTTATACGCTTTAAGTACTAATTACTCTAATAGATTAGGAATTCAGAAGGTTGTATTATAGGAACTGGACCCGCATTTGCGTGGAGGGAGAGTGGAAAACCATGTAGGAAAAACCACCCCCAGTTCACCCGACCGAGATTCGAACCTCGATCTCCCCGTTCTCAACAGTCGAGCTTAGCACGACAAGCGCGTTAGCCAACTACGCCACCGAGGCGGGTAGCTTTGCTATTAATATGTTATATAAATATACTTCAGAATATATATATATTTTATTTTGACCTTAGTCCTAAATTTAAGGATAATTTACCAATTAGTGATTTTTATCAATTTTAGGAGATGTAAGTTGTTTTTTAATTAGTTCCTCTTTACAAGCCACCACAGTTAAAGAACCCTCATCCTAAAATAATTTTTCCCAGTACAGCCCCGGGTACACCTCCAAAAAAATAGTTGCGGTTAAAGAACTAAATATTGCGTTTATATTTTTATAGGGTGTGATTGAGATGCAAGGAAAATTCGACGAGCTTCTAGCGAGCGACGTGGACTACGCCCAACTTTTGGGCGGAGGAGACGATGGACAGTTAGACGCGGGTAAAGGCTTTGGGGCGGAGGCTGATGAGAAGACTCAGCAGCTGCCTAAACTTCTACGACAAATCTCCAGGGCGTCCACTAAGGTTGCTGCTATTAGTATCAAGTACTCCGCCAATAGAGTAGGACCACCATAAAGGATTCAGTGGATATGAAAGCAATGTGATTTTATAAGGAACCCCTTTCACAAAAAAATAATTACCTTAAGGTGGGGGTGTAAGGAAGGTGCGTTAAGGTAAGTATTTTTACAGATTGTTTATTTCAAAACATTTTTTTTTTATCATAATAAATAAAATATTGTTCCAATAGAAACATAAAGTTTAATTTTCTTCACATGATGATACCAACAGTTGTTGAATATCTGTCATGAGCGGCATTAGATGAGGTACTTTTTAAACAAAGAGTAAAAGTTGTCATTAAATTCAAGGAAACTCTTGACAGATATTCAAGAAATGTTGAGGTCATCATTTGAAGAAAATTAATCTCCATATTTCTGTGGGAGAACTATTTGATTTATTTTGACCCCAAAAAAAATGTTTGCTATAAAAACTGCAAAAATATTACCCTTAGATTGCGTTCCCTATACTCCCACTTTAAGTGGGGGTGGAAAGATGTGTGGGTAATCTTGAAATTTTTATAGAATAAGAAATTATTTTTGGGGTCAATAGATAAAATGTCTTAAGTAGATACGTTTAGTTTAACTTTATACTCGTAGTATTCCGGACATTTATAAATATTCCAAGCACAATGGCTAGTCTCAATATTTCGGCAAAATGGCTTTAAGATTTCCGGTCTGATGCGTGAACTATCATTTTTTATAATATCTCCTAAACTATTTGAAATATGAAATTACTTATCATTACAAATATTTAGGTCTATTAATAATACAAATATTTTTTGGAACATATTTTTTATAAAACCAATAACTTTCAAGCTATACGCATATATATATATTAAATTTTCTAACACAAAAGGTCAAATATTGCGAGCGTAAAAAAAAACCTGAAATGTTGAACCCTAAAAAGTGGTCTTTGCAATGCCGTCTGACTGTGTGTCTGTTTAAAATTAAAATTAAGAGTAGTTTAATAAAGGACGAAAAGAGAAAAAGAATCGATTTTGTTTAAAATTCGTAGCTAAGCGTTGATTAAGATTATAAATAAACTGTTTATTTGAGATACTAAATAACTTTTCATTGAAAAATTGTAGTACTATTAAAAATAAAAATCTTTTATATGAAATATATTTATATAAAACCAACACTTTCTGAGATATTAGCAATTATATTAATACAATTTTGTGAGCTTTAGTTGTAAAGAGATACTACTTAAGTTTTAACGCAATAATTCTCCAATGCCATAGAGTAATTAAATATAAGAGGAATTTAATAGCAATGCGATGGCATGAAGATTTGCTATACATAATAATATATCGAAATTTTAACCGGGAGTTGAAATTTTAATATGAAGTGTTAACCCGTGTGGACCCAATAGTGATCTTTTTTATCAGTCCACACATACAAATGAGGACATTAATTCTTTAAAAATTAAATTGTAAAGTCTAAAACTGGGACTAAAAAAAGTTTTATATAAGTATAGTGGTTTGGGTTTGCTAGGGTATATTATTTCGTTTCACATATATTAAGAGTTTTGGGTAAATAAATCAATTTTAAACAATAACGCGAGAAAGTCCGGGTGGATTCCGTACCATTTATTAATATTGGTCATGACCGTAGTGAAAATTGAACATAAACTATTTAAATTTTAAAAAACATCCTGGTCAAATTTCGTGATGTCTATCATTCATATCAAAGAAATGTTAGGATTGCAATTGGTAAAAAATTAAATTAAACGTATCTAAGCCTATTGTATCATTGTTTTATATATGTTGCCAGACAGTTTTTTTTTATTACAAAAACTATAAAAAGACTAGCTTGCGTTTCTTTTCACCCCAAATTAACATCTTTTCTTTATTTATTTTATCAATATAATAAAAACACATTTTTTTTGTTCATGTGTATTGCTGCAGCTTAAGAAAACCTTAATAGTGACCCAAAAAAATAGATGATCAGTGGCATGGGGGAAAGTACCCCGTTTTACACACTTCCCTGCACTGATGGAGGTCACTGCACTGAAATATGTTTGACTTTCAATCTGATATCAAGTTATTTCTTACAAAACTGATTTAAATTATGTCCTAACTATTAGCTATTTTTTATTTTATTCTTAAACATGTAGACAATAAAATCTGAGTCACATGCTTGAAACTATAGTAGAAATTTGGTTAGGAAGGAACTTTTATAAAAAAAAAATATTTAAATACAGCCAACGTTGATGAAACTTCTATCGTCAGCTGTAAATACTAGGCAGCAATGAAGAGGTGTACTAGGTAAATGGGGAGTTAGGTAGTTTCCCGTTGTTTTCCTTACTGATCAAGAAGGTACTATTGCACATCAGCCTCTCAATCCCGCCTAAATTCATTCACAAACTGACCCTACAAGTAACACCTTCACTCCATTCATCACAGGGACAGGATATATATTGAATGTTATTACTAGTATCGTTCATACCTCTGCCACTTTGTTATTTTTCGGAACCATAAGTGAGACTGAGACAGACCAATGAAAGTAACAACTTGCTCTAGCCTATGCCAGAAAACCATAAACCATATATCTGACCAGATATGGATCTGGGTTATATTAATGTTATTCTATATGTATTGACACTGTCTGTCCAAAGTGGTAGTTTTAGATCACAAGATTTGACGTACGTAAACGGGAAATTAGATAGAATAAGTTTTTATCACTGTAAAAGAGGGTCCTTCCAATCAAAATTGAACATTAGTTTCCCTTTATGTCACTGGTCACTTGATTTAAAGCGTCAGGCTAACATCATACTGGATTGCAGATGACGGTGAGGTCAAGGTTCAATTCTCGGTTGTGTATAGTAGGTTTAAGTCTAAAAATACTTGTTTTTATTGTGGTTTTATCACCTGTTCATCCTTATCTGATAGATTAAGCCGCTATATAACCCCCATAAACTAATTGTCTGGAGTCCGGTCGTTTCTTCTAGAGCAAGGCGAGCACGGTTCCGGATGATGTAGAGGAGCCAGAGGAAACAGAAGTGCAGCAACAGTTGTTTGAGGCGTCGTCGAAAGGAAAATCGGAAAGATCGGTTTACGCCGAGTATTTTTGTTCCGGCGCAAATTGCTTGGGACTTTTTCTGATGAGTTCGTTCTTCATTGTGGCTCAGGCGGCGGCCAGCGGAGCTGACTATTGGATGTCTTTCTGGTGAGTTGAGGACAGCCTTTTGAGCTTTGCAAGTTTATAACTATCGCTCTTAAAGCTCAAATTTATAAAGTGATATTTTATATTATTTTGTAACTAACTGTACAATTCCGACACCTTAGCTCAGATGATATCATGTCTGTCTACTGAGCCGAGGGACCCGGGTTCGATTTCCGGAATTACCGAAAATTTATCATTGGCGAAATGTGGATTTACCCTTACATAGTGATAAATTAACGTCTGGGGACTGGATGTTGTGCCTGTACTGGTCTTAAATTAAATTATAAAGCATATGAAGCTACGATAGGCCTAGCAAGCCGGTAGTGGAAAATATATGGCTTGAATTAAAAAAACTGACTTGGACCATAGGCTGGAAACAGTAATGGATGTAAAGTAAATTATTGTACCATGCATCTAGCTTTTTTTTCTTATAGAGAAAGTACTATAATCTTGAAAGTGTTTGGCCTCAAGATTATGATGCACCTGGAAGCTTTATATGGCCCAAATTGAATAAGTAGGCTTCTAAAATAATTCTCTCTTACCCTATATTTGAATCTTTATAACTGGTATTTAATCGTTTACTCAATATATTCCACATAAGCTTTAATATTGTATTTAATCATTAGCTCTTTTAGTATATTCAACATACAGTATTTAATCATTAGCTCCTTTAGTATATTCAACATATGGTATGTAAGCATTAGCTCTTTTAGTATACTCAACATACAGTATTTAATCATTAGCTCCTTTAGTATATTCAACATATGGTACCGGTATACAAGCATTAGCTCTTTTAGTATATTCAACATAATATGGTATTTAATCATTAGCCCTTTTAGTGTACTCAACATACAGTATTTAATCATTAGCTCCTTTAGTATATTCAACATATGGTACCGGTATATAAGCATGAGCTCTTTTAGTATATTCAACATAATATGGTATTTAATCATTAGCCCTTTTAGTGTACTCAACATATGGTATTTAATCATTAGTCCTTTTAGTGTACTCGATATATGGGATTTAATCATTAACTCCTTTAGTTTATTCAACATATGGAATTTAATCATTATCTCTTTTAGCATATTCAACATAATATGGTATTTTATTATTAGCGCTTTTATTATTTCAACATGTGGTATTTAATAATTAGCCCAAATGGTATTTCCAACATATCGTATCTAATAATTATCTCCATTAGTATATTCAACGTATGCTATCTAATCATTAGCTCCATTATTTTACTCAGCATCTGATATTTAATCATTAGCTCCTTCAGTATATTCAACATCAGGTATTTCATCCCTTTCAGGGTAACGCAAGAAGAGCTGAGAAGCTACTACCAGTCCCCAGAGTTTCAATATGACCTGAATACCACCAAAAACAATGCTTCTGCAAAGGAAAGCGAAATATTCCTGCTGCCCGTGGAAGATCTGTTGAGCACGCAGCTGTGCCTCTACATCTACACTGGTATCGTCGTCTTTTTGATCGTCATAGCCTTCGTCAGGTCCTTCACCTTCTATACGGTGTGCATGAGATCTTCGGTGTCCCTCCACAATGACATGTTCAACAGCGTCATCAGAACTCCGGTCAGATTCTTCGACGTTAATCCATCTGGTGAGCTACGTGAGGTCTCAATATCACTAAAACAGACACCCGCATTACACGCATCGGTGGTGGAATGGTCGGAGATGCTACTCTTGCGATTAACTAGACTGCCGATAACGGGGATATCAGGGCTTGTTGAGTGGACTGGAGATGTTTATATTTCCTAGATGGTTTTTCACTCTACTTCCATGCAAATGTGGGCACGCTTACTCTAAGCTTGAACCTTCATCCCTAGCACACTTCACCCAACATCATCGCTGAGGAAGCTGCAGCTCTTACGGAGAAAAGCTTTATCTTCGCTCCTTCTCAGTTAACTGTTGCCAAATCTCCTCGCTCTAAGTTATGTATGAAGGTGGTGAGCTGGGGTAAGAAGGAGCTACAGGCAACCTCGACTAACCAGTGTTGCAAAACTTGTATTTTATTTGAGGGGAGATTGACCACACCCAAATGAGATAATGAAAAAGCTGTTTCCCAATAGTAACCATGCAGTTACCTCAGCGATGATATCCAGTGTAGCGTAATTAGTACATGTGTATAACCCGAACAGGTGCAGTGTAAAAATAATAATTCAGTCTCAATTGAGTATAAAACAGAAAGTGAGTGATGGTAGCGTGTTGTGAAAAGGTAAAGGGTAAATAATGGGGTAATGACTGGAGGACGAGGTGAGGGGACTGGTTCTATAAGTAGAGAGAGCATTAAGTAAGGTCCACAGTTGTAACGGTACATCATAACGTATCCTCTACGCGTACCATGAACGCGGTAATTTGAATGGGACCCTGTAATCTAGACGATAAAATGAGAGTCTAAATCTTGATTCACACCTTCGCTGAAAATAGAGACTAGGATCTGCTTAAGTGGTGTAGTAACTGGCACTCTATGTTGACCCATGATGCATTGCAACGCTAACTTAAAGCACCTGATTACTAACATATTATATTTTATAGTGGATAAACATATATTCTAATGGATGGATGGATGTTTTCAAATTATAGTGCTGAGTCGTGGCACAATCCAATAGATGGTTACACACACACTTTCCATTAACGGGTTATTTCAAATCTCCTCATAACGGCCAACGAAGCTGTCTGCTTGCTTCTGGCTGTATAGTGCATGCGTTGACAAATGCGCATGCGCACTGATTTGAGATGGTTGACTTTGAAATTTGATTGGCTCTGCCATGCTAAAAATCTCGGGCAGAGTGGACGAAGTAGAGATGAATTGAGCTTTATCAGAACATCTTGCACCGATTAGTGGGAAATTTTGTGATTGGCTTAAAGCTCGTCACATGACCCCGTTTCTTTTCTGCACTGGTTTTTCAGCGAACGTGTGAATCCACAGTTGCCATCAGTTACCGTCGACCCACTTCAAGATGGTATTTCACCGTCGAATCATAGGAAGATACGGGATGAGGTTACGGCATGTATGGACGTGCTACTAACTGAACATTGTCACGGATAGGATTTGCTTCATTCAGTTTCCTAAGTGTAGCAAGATGTAGAGGACTGAGGATTTTTTAAATTAACTGAAGTGTATAAGCAGGAAACATTGTTGGGGAGTGCGAAACATCTACAGAATTTTAATAAAATTAGACGCAATGACGCTTGTGAAGAAATAGCAGGAAAATTGTAAATCGATGTGGACATCTGTAAGGAAAAAAACTACAAACTTATTGTTGGAACTGAGAAGAGAAAGGGGTAAAATTTGTGATGGGCTAAAAGTATGTAATCCTTCACAATGAGGTTTAATCATTCAATAAAAGTCCCCGCACGAACATTATCACAACACCATTTAAAACTGTCTTTGACTCACCATATTTTCTTGATTGGTCATCACACCCACCGCAGACACTCTGCTTCGATGAAGTCGGCACCAGCTAATAGGTGTTCAAATGGAGTGTCTTGTTCAACGCCAGAATTTCCAGCGCATGCGCGCTACATGTGGTACCGATGATGGCACCAGCCCATTCTCGAACCTACTAGGCCTGTTCGCTAGGGAAGGAGCTATGTTCCCTTCTTCTCCCTTCATTTTTCCCCTCACGACATTTTGATCGTATGAATTGTGATGTCCAAAAAATCATAATACATACTTAGTCTTATCCTAGCCTGGAGAAGAAACTCTTGACACCAACAAAGCACCGCCTCTTCTAGTCTAATCACCATGCAGAAACAAATGGTCTCGCCAGCACGACGCAGAAGGGTGGCGACCAGTTACTATTGAAAACATAATCTACTAAAATCCATGTTCGAGTAGAATATTTAATTTTCTAATGTTACTGTGTTTTCATTAGATGAAGGGTCTACTTGTGACTACTCTAACAAAACCATGTTAGGGTAAGAATATTTAATTTGCTAGTTTGACTACGTTTTGATTAGATGTAGGGTCTACTTGTAAATACTCTATGACACCCAGGTTTGGGTTAGAATATTTAATTTGCTAGTTTAATTGTGTTTTGATTAGATGGAGGGCTCTTTGTATTTACTCTATCCAACCCATGTTTTTTGTCAGATTAGTTTTTATAGTGAGTTTAATTATGCTTAGTCAAGATTAAGTATTTATCTATTTCAACTTATTTTAATCCTTGTTTGGATTAGGAATGTTTAATTATTTGCGTTGGCAAAGTAATTGCATTTACCGTGCTGAGATAATCCTGCTATCATGTAGGGTGCGCTCATTATTAGTATTTAAAACTAATGATCATACAGTAACGGCTATATCACTAAGCTTTACTAAACTCTGGCAAGCTCCTAAGAGCTGCTTGAAGATCTTTAGGACTTACAAGCTGGTTCTATTTTTATTACTAAGTGTGGACATAAACATACGAACATATCAGGTGGCTACGAGTGACAGTTGTGGTCATTAGACCTTGGCACATGTGGCTCTGTTCCAGATAGTTCTTGTTTGTATTAGCGTTGTCTCTTTATTACGTTAGTTGTGAGTGTTTATTCCCTTGTGACTATGCTGAACACACTGTCCTATTGTATTAAGTGCCCGATGCACTTAAGGTTTTTTTCCTGGTAACCGCTGTAACTAATGTACCTAGGCTTTTCCACAGTTTAGTGTGTTTCTATGTGTTTCTGTGCGGAAGTCTTTTCCTGTGCTTTTTATTCTAGTGTTGGGCTTTCCTTATTAGAATTAAGCTGCTCAAGTGGCTGTTTATAGCTCTAGATAGATCCATATAATCCTGGCTTCTCTATGTTTATGTATAAATATATTTAGTGGTGAAAACCTAATTATTAATTTAAGATTATGTTGGTGTGAATAACTCTTGTCGCTGTAATGGTCCATCCTTGCACAAGTGGTTTGTGTACTGCGAAAACAAACAATGATTCATATCTCAATTAATTAGCAGCTAAATTATACTTGGTTCTCTCTCGTACTCAGTAGTCACTGTCTGTCTGCGTTGTTAAGGGGACTGTGTCTATGTTTTTTCATTCCATCAATACAGACTAAAATAAACTTATATATTGTCATCAATAATCTTTTGCAATCTATTTTTTTCTTATACATTACATGTATCTTCATAAAAATTGTTTTCTATGTCATGTAAACTATCCCCTTTTCCCCACCTATTGTTGATAAACTGTCGGTAGGATTAGGAAGTTGCTGCTACGATCCTAATAGTGCAACACTACGGCATACAGTGCAATTTTTTTTAATCGGAATGGGCATAGGTAAGCAATAATGAATATCTATATGCCACCTTTACAACACACGACTGATAGAAAATATGGAACTCTACAATGTTCATGACGAAACGAGGATTGGTTCGGCTAAAATTTTGTCTCAAAAGTGTCACGCTTCAGCCATGTTCGCGACGGGGATACGATACGGTGCACTGTTACAAGACGTGTGGACCCTGCTTTAAGGAAGGTAAAAGGGGGTGCAGGGGAAACTGTTGTAGAGATGGGTGGAAATACACTGGCTCTAGCTTATCAAAAGGTACATACGAACTATTATGTCTACAGTCATTATATTACACAGTAGGGCTTCCTCTAAGCTATTAGGTTGTGATATCATAGAGCTAAATAGTTTATTTTTTAATATTTTTAAACACTTTACGTAGTAGTGCATGTTTTCACTCTGATATTACTATATTTTTTTCAGGAAGAGTACTAAACAGATTCGCCAAAGACATAGGATCGGTCGACGAACTTCTGCCCAAATCATTAATGGATGCTTCACAGGTGTGTGGCTTTTAATATTCTATAGACGATATTATTAATTATATCAGTGGCAATCCTTAAATTAAGTAAATGTTTTTGGGGGAAGAAGTGGTTCAATATTTTCTTACGTTTTCTTACCGGGGGATAAGAAAATATAGGGGGGAGGGTCATGTTTTTATCAATGTTTATGGTGAGAACAAAAACTGTCAGATAATAAATATCTTAATATTTAATAGTTATAAGGTTCCACTTAAATTTCATTTAATTGTTGTAATTAAAATATAAAATTTTACATCATTCCCTTTATTAATAATTCTCATGTTTAAAAATAACCAAACGAATAAAATAAGATAATTTACCAAATCGTAAAAAGATACATAGGCTATAAGGAGGGAAGAGAATTACGGAAAATCTTATACGTAGAGGGAACGGTTGTCAAAAATCAGAAGAAAAAAGCCTTATGTAATTTAAGAACAGCCCCTTACTTACAAAATAATGTGTAATGTAATCATTTTTTTCTGTTGAATATATATTCTTGATACCTCTTTGAAACATGTGGGTTGTTGCCAAGGAAAACCATTCTTGACTGGACTGTACGGGTAAATACTGTCCTCTGCCACACAATATAAAACTTGCCCTTTAATGACAATAATAAAAAAAAGTTGTCATTGTATTATTTTGTATGTGGTTGGTCAAATGCATAATGACGGGGAGGGAACGAATACTTTACTGATACAGTCATTTCGCAGATAAAGGATACACTTTTGTTTATGGTCCTGTGCAATATTTTCTTGCCATGAAACCCACAATCCATTCTTGAAATATCTGTTTGCGACGTAATAATTTAACAAAAGTAGTACCCAAATTTTATAAGCTAATTTTGTGTGATTACTAGAGTTTAAATTATATTTTTTACTATCTGGTTTCACTTAGCCATGTCATCAAATTAAAATTAATAAAATATATATTTTAATTTTTAGTACTTTTTAAATAAGTATCAGTTTGAGAAACTCATTGTAAACTAAATATATACTTTTTAGCATACATATTTAAGCTCAATTCATATTTATTTTAAAATTTAAACTTTATATTACCGATACATACTAAACTAAAATAATATATAGAATATGTTAACATTATTTATCTTCAAAATAACGTAAATTAATTAAATGTCACCTTTTTAGGTGGCCACATGGTCTCAGGCATAACTCTCACAATGGAGTAGACTGCCGATGACAGGTAGATCAGGGTTCGAATCCTGGTCGGTCGTATTAAAAAGGGTTTATCCGAAAGTTGTTTTCCCCACAAATGTGTTTACGCGTCCTTTAAATTCAACTTCCTTATCCTTAACTCATTAGCATAATTAGTACATATGCGTATAGCTTGGAAAGTTAATATTACATGGTATTAAAAAAATTAAATGTCTTCAAACATTATTATACTTTTTTTCATAACGTATAATTACAATCATCATTAGTCAAGGCGAGAGCTGAAGTTAAGATTTTGGAGGGTAAAATACGCAAGGGAGACAGAGGAAGAAATGGAAGGAGCAGATAACCAGTGTGTGAGATAGAGAAGAAGAATAGGCTAAAGTAAGGGTGGAAGAATGGTGGAGAGGCATATAAATATGGAGACATTTTACTAAACTGACCTGGCCATAAAATAGAAACCGTTTATGATAATGAGGATTATTATGTTGAATTAATGTTAAATACTAAATAATTCTATAAAAAAAAGTGTGCATGTCATCAAAAATATGTTTTCAAAGATAAAATAATTATGATTTTATTACTTTCTAAGAAACACATTATTATTGTTATTAAATACAGAGTTGAACAGAAGCCCCCGATGGATTTCCAAATGTAATAAAGAGGCTCCACTTTCTTCTAATTAACACTTAATCATCTATAAAGAAAGAAGATTTATGTTGAATAGAAAACACTTATAAACAATAAATGTTGTGTAAGGCAGTGGTTCTTAACCTTTTATTGCTCGTGGCCTCCTAAACATCCTAAAATATTTTCACATCCCCCTAGTTTTTACTAACATATTAATCATTAAGATCAATTCTAAAATAGTAGCTCTATTTCCTGATCATAAAAACAAATAAAAAAATTATATTAACTCAACTAAATGTGTTTAATGGGACCTCTGCTGTTGAACACTTTCCACTAAATGATATATTATTGTTTCAATGCATGCAGGAGTCGATTTGGAGCCGATTTCAATGCTTCGTTTTAACATTTACCATTGTGGAAAATCCCTTCTCGCATAAATAAGTAGAAACAAAGGGCAGCCAATTTCGAATGGTGATGGTAACCAGATGGAGATTACTATCCGTGATTTCTATTATCCGTGCTTCTCCTCCCCTCAATTACCCCTGAAAATTGAGATCTTACTGTGCTTACATGCTTACGATCATCGAATTCTTTCTTACAAAACATAATATTTAAGAAAAATGACTTTAATAATAAGCAAATAACATTTTAAATTATTTTTTCGAGGTCCCTTATAGGGCCGCAGCCCACCGGTTGAGAAAATCTGATATAAGGCTTATTTTGTACCTATTGTCACACATGCAGCAGAAACATGGGCATTGGATGTAAGAGAAACTTGGAAAGTGGTGGCAAGGGGAATTAAGTTTGTGGGGAGCATGTTAGCTGTCACGAGGAGAAGAAACAAGATAATGAATGAATCTAAGAAAGAATGAGGTTGCAATGAGCTCATGAGATAGTAATAATAATAATAATATTTAGCACCGCGTCTTACTACCCGTTCGGGTTATACGCTTTAAGTACTGATTACGCTAATGGATTAGGAATTGGAAAGATTGAATTAAAGGAAGTGAACCCGCATTTGCTTGGAGGGAGAGTGGAAAACCATTTAGGAAAAACCTCCCCCAGTTCACCCGACCGAGATTCGAACCTCGATCTCCCCGTCCTCAGCAATAGATCTCAACACGACAAGCGCGTTAGCCAACTACGCCACCGATGAGATAGTAGAGAAAGCAAAATTGAGATGGTATTGGCATGTAATGATGGAGAAGGAGAATGTACCAAATAAAATGATGGAGATGAATTATGTAGATAAAAGACCGCAAGGGAGGCAACAAAATATATTGGAGAAGCAGATAACAAAAATGTGCAAGGAGGAGTAGAAGAATGGAAGCAATTAAAGGAAGAAGAGTGGCAGAAGGATAGAAGAAGATAGAGGCATTTTACTAAACTGACCCGGCCACAGGCTGTAAATAGTTGTTGTTGATGATGATGATGATGATGATGATGAGTTTTAATCTTAAATTATATTATAATAAACTTAGTTTTATTACTCTCTCCTTAGCTAATGATCAACATTTATTGTTCATAATTATCTCTTCTAGAGATTGATAAAATGTATTTTTTTTAGACAATGTTCATTATGCTGGGTTCCCTAGTGGTGGGAGTGACGGTGAACTATTGGTTCATTATCCCCATCCTCCTCTTGGGAACAGTACTTCTTATCATGAGGTCAATTTACCTAAGGACATCCAAGAACGTCAAGAGAGTTGAAGGAATCAGTAAGTACAGAGGATAGGTGTATCTGTTAATAAAGGAGATCTTAATACTAAAGAAAATAAGATTTAAATTGTGTGGTTTTATATATATAGGGGTGTGCGAAAGCCACTTTTTAAATGCGAAGCGAATATTGCAACTTGCGAAGAAAATTTGAAGTCGAAGTTGAAGTCGAAGCTACCTAAAAATTTTGTTGTTGTCACTTAACGCCACTTTTAATTTTTAAATTAATTATTTTTCTAGATCTTGTCACTAACAAAGGTGACGAAAATTTCTTTATTTGTTACCTAAGGATTAATAATTATTGCACACAGGCTTACTGATAAGCTTAGTAACCTATCAATTAAGTTTTATTCTGAAAATTGAAAAATGACACTTAGACACGGGAATCGAACCCGGGACCTTTGGCTCGATTTGGGTTCGATCACCGTGTTTATGTGTCATTTTTAAATTTTCAGAATATATCTAGATAGAGTATTCCTCACTAAAAAGCATAAATAATAAATAGCTTTGGCTATTTTATTCTTGATTAAGTTTTAATTTTCACTTACATCGTAGAGTTTATAATATTATTTTGCAAACTTTACATATGCGTGTATTTTTATCTGCATTTCTCTTATAATAAACTAAATTGCGTTCTCGTTTCCTACTTTTCGTATCAGCCATTTTGAATAATAAAGAAAATGCAAAGAAACTATGAAAAACTTCTGGGTCAAAATGCACTTGTAAATTTTTCACAGATAATTCCAAAGTGATAGAATATTAAGGACCAAAATTAAACGTGAGTTGCGATGATAGCATAACTAAAACGCTTTATCAGTTTCATACCAGTAACCATTGTGTTATTTCTTTATAGGTATTTTTATTTTTACAAAATTATGTTGGTGATAGTGAATATAAAATATTAGCATGTACTTACCCGTTTTTTATTCATGCTTACGTTGTGTTGGTTACATTTCTAGTTATTGTTAAAATTCTGTTTAGTAACTATTTTACAGTTATCAAATATTGAAAAATGTAATATTTAGTAAGATAAAATTAAATCTTTTGATAATTTAACGAAATTGTATCCTTTTTTCGAAATTTTTAGGATATGCGAAGCTTATTGTAGATATCGAAGTCGAAAGAGATTTGGCCTTCGACTTCGACTTCTCGAAGCTTCACACACCATTATTTATATATATACACCCCCTTTTCTCGTTAGAGGCCCCGCCCCAAACCCTTGATGAATTTTCTTTGCAAGTGGATGTAAACTAATGTAATTTCAGAGCCGTTTTTTGATAGATTTTACCGTTTAGCCACAAGAGACCTCCAAAGAAAGGTCCGCACTGACTTTAAAGTTGCTCCGCCATTTTGAATTTTTTTTCAGGGGTTAAAAATTAAAATGTTAATCTTTTGAAACTTTCCCGTCGTTTACACTCTAGAAGCTATACGTTTGCCAAATTTCATGTTTCTAGCTCATCTGGAAGTGGGTAAACATTAATGTCAGTGAGTCAGCCATGTGGCTTTATAGTAGTATATGCATTCTTACTCCCAAAGATGTTGCTACATAATGCAAGTTGACATATTCTATAATCTACATATAATATAGATTACATCTAAAATAATGGTTTAAATAATAAACTTGAAATAAGACTTATATCGTACGTACCTCCCAAGATGTATGTGTGTGCACCCAGGTGCACGCGTACCCCAGGTTTATTATCACTGTACCAAGGGCTAAAATATACTAATATATACTAAAATACTATATGGTCATACTTTAAGGATAAATTGTGATTTTGATTATATATATTTTTTAAATAAAGTGTAGTTTACTGATGAATGATTTTTTCCAAATAAAATTTTCCCCAAAATTGTTTACGAATATTTTGCTCGAAATGAGTAGCTGGGGAATATTTTACATGATATATAACATTGTATATTTGTTATTCGGAAAGAAAAAACTATTTAAGGGTAGTTTACCGTTAAATATTTGTTTAATGTCTAAATTATTTTAAAATGCCTATATTTATTGTGCTTAAAATGGATATTTTGTGAGTATTTTATATTATAAATAGCACTATATACTTTTATTTACGGAGAAAAAATGTTTTAAATGTTACTAATTACCGATAACAGATTTTTAAAACAGATAATACTCATAATACTACATGAGTATGCCTTAATAATTGTGTCATTTATTTATCATCCAATAGGTAAATTACAGTTCATTCGAGGTCAATGTTTGTTGAATGATTAGTCCCTTGTTACTCGATACTTAATATGAGTGATATTTTCCTTGTTGATCAGCTAAAAGTCCTGTGTTCACACATATGAACGCAACGCTCCAAGGATTATCCACAATCAGAGCGTACGGAGCACAGAAAATACTCCAACAAGAGTTCGACAAACATCAGGTTTATATAAATCATGCCTTTTCTTATTCTTTTTAAATAGACATATCTCAGTTGATGCCCCTTTATTTTCGTATTAGTGTTTACAAACTATGTTATATTATAGTTTAAAGCAGTATTCAAATATATACTGTATATATACTTGCTAGTGCTAGTGTGTATATGTATATATATATATACTGTATATATGTATATATACTGTATATATGTATATATACTGTATATATTTATATATATATTGTATATATTTATTTGTATATATATATATACAGTGTGTATATATATACAGTATATATATACTGTATATATACAGTATATATACTGTGTGTATATATATATATATACACTAGCACCTCATCTTACTACACGTTAGGCTTATACGCCTATGCATTATTTACGTCATTAATGTGCTAGGGATGAGGAAGGTTGAATTTTGAAATTTACCTACATTTGCGTGAAGGGAGAATGGAAAACTCTTTAGGAAAACAAACCCTCAGTACATCCAACCGGGATTCGAATTCCAATATCAATTTTCTCGTCATTTACCAGGCCAGTCTATTGTGAGAGGTACGCCTGAGACCATGCGGCCCCAGATGCGGGTAGAATTTATATTGAATCACCACAGTGTTTTAAAACTACCTCATTTTAACTCAAATGGTAAGCTATAATATTGCTGTGTTCATTCTTAACGTGGGATGGAAAAAATATAGAGCTCGAGTTAATGAATGTTTGTATTTTTGTAACTTTTATAATAAACCCCGTTTTTAGTCAGATAAAATATTTATTCAATACATACGTTTAATTTAATGCGTTACTAATAGTAAGCTCAACAGCTCTTAAATGTTTGTCATTCGCATCGCAGAATTTGTGTTTTAATTTCAAATGTTTCTTATCAAATGCCACTTTTCTCATGACAAATATTCAAAAATTGTTGGTGCCACCATGTGTTTAAAAATTAAACTAAACACATCTACTGGAGAAATATTTTATTTATTTTGGCAAAACGTATTTTGGACTACAGAAATACTGACCTTGGATCACACCGGGACCGGTTCAAGGACTCTATGCCCCTTAGACGAGACTTAAAATAGGCGCCTCAGTCGCATTCTGTACAATATAAATAAACTGCACCCCCTGCGTGATGCAGAATAATAAATAATAAAAGGGTGCCAAAATACCAGAAAAAATATTCCTTCTTCCTTTCCTCATAATATTGTAGGAAGATTTTAATTAATTATCAAAGTTATTCGCCAAAAAAGCTACCCCAAATGTCATAAAACCATAAAAGCGATTATGAGTATAATTAATATTGATTTATAATTAATTATCTGATTATTTAATAAAAAGTAGATATATTTTTAAACAGTAAAAAATTACAATTGTTGTAATGTGACCCACAGACGACAGCCTAGTTTCGTCTAATGGAATGGTTCTGACTAACGCCCCTTTGTATCCTACCTTAAAATCTCTGTCTTTCGTTTAATCAATGCTTTGGTCACCCTGACCACAGGTGTGAAATCTCCCTATCCGCCTTGGTCACAGATAAGGTACACACCAGACCCACAACCTTCAGGTTAAAATGGTGGCACTCATTGGGAGAACTTGAATCTTTCAACACGGGGATCGCTACATACAGTCCTAAGTGACAACAAAACTATCAAGCAGGCATTTTTATGACAGTTTACATTAAAGATGGTTTTACTAGAGAACAGACAAAAAATTGCCTCATAGTGTCAATAAACCGGCTTTCAAAAAGTTAGGTTAAGGTAACTGCCTCACTCCCTCTCTATAAAACAACCCCCAAAAGAGCCCACTTCGACTGCAAACTACAAATAAAACGTAGAATGCAATGGTTCTTTTTTTTTTTTTTTGTCCAAGGCAATTTTTGCAAATTGTCTATTTATAAACAATGTTCAAATACTTTTGACTAGTTACTTGTCTGAAAAGGTTTGTTCATTGAGAGGTAGGGGAGGAGGATTTCTGGTAGCTTAACTATTGTGTGTGGTCCACTACCCCATTACAACAAACAATTTGAAAGTGAGTTGATTCACTTATAATTGCTGTTAACACTGAGGATTACAACTACCACTCCCCAGTGGCCAAACACTCAAAACCTGTCTCAAAGAAAGCAGCCGAGTGTCTGCTGTATACCTTGTCTGTGGCCTAGGGCGGTTTTTTTTCATTCTCAACCCATGGATCACATTCGCTACCTTTCATAGCTATTTTTCCCTGTCCTCTTATTCTACTACTTTAATATGTACCACGCCATACAAATTACATAGCCAGACTTTCTTACGTCGGTTTTTGTAACATCTTCTACTTTAAATATACCCAGAGAATCGCGCAGAACTCTTGTGATTGGTTTATAGCTCTCCTTGTTTCTTTCTATTGATTCAATGAGCTTGTGGAATCCACAGGCGACTATATTCTATTTTCAAAATGATGCACCATAATATCTTCGTAATTTCTTCTAGCCACACTGTATAAATTATATCTAAAACTGATTGGTCCAATTTTTTAAAGCTAAAGTAAAACGATGCAATATTCGACCGTATTTTTATCCATGCGTCAGGGTATCTAACTCTTGGCTGGTATAGCAAATTTTATTTCACAGTTATTAACTGCATAGCATGTGAAAATATTTGTTTGGGAGTCATGAACCCTCCTTAATGTAAAATTTGGATTGCATGGTTACAAAAAGATCAAGTACAAGGCACACAACAATATATTAAATAAATAATAGGTTATATATAGATTTCTATTCCCATAACGGGTGTCGCGGTGTCTTTTCTATCCATACAACATAGCAATAAAGGTGAACAAAGAGGCCTGGTAATTAAGTTTTGATTATCAATACTCCAGGCTGGTTACATAATGCCTTAATTAGTAGTCACCTCATCACAGAGTTTTGTGAGACAAAACCTGCATCAATGTTACACGCTGCATTAAAAATCTAAGAGCGAATAACCCCTTTTTTAAGATAATCTGGATAACTATCCGCGACAATGGTTACTTCTGTCAACATAGGCTCAACAAGCTTTACTTAAATCAATTATAGGCGTGTCAGATAAAAGTAAGTCTCTAACGGTATAATAATGAACTGATTGACACATAAGATACCTCATATGGCTCTATGAGTCTTATTTATATCCATTACATATTAATTAGGCGACTGTAGTAAGCGAGCTACTAGCCCCTATACTTTGGTTCACCAACAGCTTGGCACAGTCAAAGTAAGAGATGAATCAAGTACCAAAAAAAACTCGGACGGGTTTTCTCTCTAAACTTTCTCAATCACTAAATCTCTAACTAACAGCCATTCTCACTTCTTTACTCTCCATACCTGTGCCATGTCTCATTCACTCAATCCCTAACACCCATTCTCGTCCCTTTGATGTCCATTCCTTTACCATCCCCTCCTATTTTCCTCTCATCTCTTTAACCTTTTTCATTCACTCTATAGTCTAGCACTCATTTCTCCCTCTATGATATTGCTATCCCATTACCCTCTCTCTTGTATGCAATCCCTTTACACCAAATCCCTCCTTTTAAACCCGTTTCTCCTACTTTTGCCCTTATCTTTCCAACCAAACCAGAAGCTCTTAATTCAAACAAATAGTAAAAACTGTGTGATATACAATTCTTACATTACCAACCTAAAGTATCAACTCGAATATTGCTTAAAAGAATCACTGGTGTGTAAGAGACATGCTATGGAGATGAGAAGTGCCCATGAAGTGTAATAACATGCTTTGTACTCATTGTCACACATGTAGCAGAAACATGGATAGTGAATATAAGCGAGACTAGGAGAGTGGACGCCATGGAAATTAATTTTATGAAAAGCATTTTAGCTGTCACTAGGAGAAACAAGATTATGAATTAAGTTATCCTGTAAATAGTAGGTATACAGGGTGTATATGAGATAGTATAGGAAGCAAGACTAAGATTGTATGAGCATGTAATGAGGATATAAAAGGAAAGTATGCCAAAGAAAATAATTGATATAAGGTATGTGGGGAAAATACTGAAAGGAAGGCCAAGATAAGTTGGTAGGGATAGATAACAAAAAATGTGCAAGTGATAGGAGAAGATTGGAAGCAATTAAGCAAGGAATAATAGTGGAAGGCTAGAGGAAGATGGAGGCATTTTGCTTCACTGACTCAGCCACATGCTGGAAACAGTTGTTTTTGATGATGATGATGATGATGATGATGATGATTTTGTTTCTTATGATGATGATGATGACTTGAGTGGAAGTCGTAGTTAAAATCCCAATCGAATGCACAAAGTTTTTTTTTCTTCACAAACGTGATTTATCTCTTTGATCTTCCCACACCTTCTTCACACTAATTTGCGTCCAATTTATTTTGATAAAAATATGTCTCATCTCGTCTTCATTAAATTAAACCATTAAATTAGCCTTGTGTTAAAATGTAATAATTTAAAAATATTCTTAATAGAAAATGTTCTAGTTAAAAGGTATTTTTTCTAGTATTTACCATGTCTTTATTTTTTCGCTTTTCGTTAATTATTTGCAGGATGTGCATTCATCTGCCTTCTATATGTTTATAACGACTAGTTCTGCATTTGGCTTCTTCATAGACTTCATTTGTTTCATCTACATTTCCCTGGTCACGTTCAGCTTCCTGGTTCTCCAAGGTAGGTGCAAATTGTACACCATTGTTTATCCTGGTTGGGTACAAACACCCTACACCTATCTTATAAGCTACACAATAGTGAAACCAATTATAAACCGGATGGTAGCTTTAACACTAAAAATATTAATTATAGACCAATTGTAACATTTAAAAAACTATAATTGAACTGATTTATTTATCTTTTCCCTTTCTCCCAGACAAGGCTAGCTCACTAATTTCCCTTGATCAAATTTCAGCTTAGCCTAAATACTCGTAATTGGGCCTTTGAAAACTTAAGTTAACGTTATTTTAAATGTAATATATAACAGGTAATTAAAGATCTTTACATTTATAACAAAACTGTGATCTTTTACAAGTGTTGGCAACCCAAAACCTAAACATATGATTTTCGAACTGTCGTCCAGGTAAAAACCTATCGTGAACGGAATACACCTGCTCCAAATTAGGCTTCTAACACTTCTGAAAAATGGCTCCGCTTGCCTTCCTCTTTCACTTATTTCTCTCCTGTTCTTTCCACCCTCCTCTACAGTACCGCCGTTTCCCCTTATACATCTACTAATGTTGATGGTGGTGTTTTAGAGATGTACGGGGGCAGTGTGGGTCTGGCCATCACCCAGGCCATGGCACTCGCCGGGGTAGTCCAGTTCGGGATCAGACAGACCGCGGAGGTAGCCAACAACATGATGTCAGTGGAGAGGGTTGCTGAGTACAAGTACCTTCAAGAGGAACCCAACCTGGAGTCGAACAAAGGTATGGCTGTTGACTTAGTCTGGAGCTTCTAGACAAAAACGTCTAGCTGGCTGGGAGTGTTTAGGCTGATTCGGTTTTGTGAGTTATAGGTTGCCTCAGCAGACCCGTGTTCTCATGGTGGTACAGTGGTGGATTTAAAATGTTTGCGCCCCTAAGCACAATTATAATATGCGCCCCCGCCCCCTCCCCACCACCCCGATTTTTTTTTTCGTGGGTTTTAGGAAGTTTCGGAGGAAATAGGTGTT
The DNA here is from genome assembly GCA_902141375.1 of Timema poppense. NCBI lineage: Eukaryota > Metazoa > Arthropoda > Insecta > Phasmatodea > Timematidae > Timema > Timema poppense. Next base: position 85,245 of record CABFOV010000563.1, read on the forward strand.
TGGGTGGGGTGTAGTGGAGTGGGGGGCGGAAGTTAGTATTCGAGAAAAGATTTCTACGAAAGATAATCAGGCATATGTACAGTAGCCCCATGGCTTCTTTGGTGCTGACTGACAGCTCACAGATGACAGCTGACGGCTTTGAAAAGTTACCAGACCAAATTATGTATCCCTACGCCAAAGCATATGTTCTGCAAAAAACATGTGTTTAGCAGCTGTCACTTCTGACAGATTTAGGTATTTACCTAAATGTTGACTGTCAGTCAGCACCAAAGAAGCCATGGGGCTACTGTACATGTCCTACAGTAGCTTGAGTTAACATTATGAAGAAGGGGAGACTGATGTCAGTTACAAAGCGATTGAAAAGTACAGTTAATTAAACAAAAATATTGTCATGTCTGTTTTGTACAGACTATATAGTTTATCCGTAAGTTTTGTAACAACTTTTTTAACGTGTATTTATATATTTTTAGACTTTTCATCAACTTATGTGTAGCCAAGTTGATGATGAATTATTGATTTAATGTTTAATGTTCATATTATGTTTTTTACTAGAAGTAAATCGTAATCATATATTTTGTTTTGTAATATCACTTTATTAAATCTACCAACTTAGTAACTTTATTAAATTAAATTTTTCATGTATATTTTGAGAACAATATATCTAAGTCTTAACTTCTAATAAATATTGTCATTCTGACTTTAACTTGAACTATTTCGATAATGTTAGTCAATAATTGTCAAACGTAATTATTAAAAACAGAATATTATAATAAAATTATTGCTATCCCAAATGTGCCGCTCCTAGCGGGCCTATAGTGTAAATCCGCTTCTGTGGTGGTATATATGGATCTGTCTAACCATTGGGATGAAGCCTTAAGATAAATTAGATACGGACTAATACATTTGTACCCACCTAGGAGGTCACATGGTTGAAGGCGTAACTCACGCAATAGACCAGACTGCCGATGAAGGATAGATCAGAGTTAGAATCCTAGTCAGGTGCACTGAAGGGGGTTTTTCCGAAAAAGGTTATCCCCTCTCCCTCCATGTAATTTTGAGTACACTTCCTCTAAAATTCAACATTCCTCATCCCTAATTCACTAGCATAATTTGTACATAGGCGTTTATATTTTATTTAAGAGCCACGTTTTACTACCCGTTCGGGTTGTTCTCTTATATACTAATTACGCAAAGGTTTTAGGGAATAGGAAGGCTATATTTATAGGATGTGTACCCGCATTTGCGTGGAGGGATAGTATAAAACCATCTTGCATAAGCCCCCGTCAGTATACCCGACCGAGATTCGAACCACGATCTCTCCGTCGTTGAAAGTCTAGTCTACTGCGAGAGTAGCGCGTTAGACCAAGCAGCCATCTAGGTGATTCATGGGCGTATAACCCGAATGGGTGGTAAGAATTAGTGCGTACCAAACGTGCTTTTAATACGAAGGATATGATTATGTACTTTAGCTAAAATTAGGAAGTCTAATTATGTGACCAAAATGTTTATTTATCAGTAACTACACCCAATATCACATCTGGGGAATTGCATTTCTTTTGGAGGAAAGCTTTAATTTCGTTCTCTCTCGGTTAACAGCTGTTGCCAAATCTCGTTTTCAGACATGTGAAAGTGGTGTGCTTGGGTAAGAAAGAGCTACTGGCAACCTCGGCGAACCAGCGTTGTAAAATCTGTATTATATTTAAGGGAAGATTGACGATATTAAAAACCAGGGAATGACAACTCGGTGACCCAATACTAGCCAGGCCCACAATGGTTGGGGGGGAGCTATTGATACCTTGGTACCAGTCCCGAACTTTCCAGGGTTCCGGGTCCAAGATCAAGAGTCAAAAGATTTTCAAAAAATTCATAGAGGATGAAAAAAAATACCAAAAAAAATATTAATGACGATACATTAAATGCCTATTCGTACAAAAGAACAGTGCATTACCACTATTCGTACAAAAGAACAGTGCATTACCATCCCAGCCCACTCACTATCTGGGATTCCCTCAAGAATAACTTACTAACAACCGTCGCAAATACATAATTGGTTTGGTACAGACTTTTCTTTCTTTTATTTGTCAATTTCACGGAGTCTATTATTTTTGTATTGAAACTAAATTTGGCATTGAAGAGAGTCGGTTAGTAAATCAAGTTTAATTTAAATACTTCATCATGTACTCAACATTTCAGTGTTCAGTTACGTTACCTATTCATTTTTGTACATCGCTCCTTTTTGTGAAAGTTACAACAAAGTTTTTTTAAAGAATGGACAAGCCAAAGTCAAGCATTGCTGTAGAAACAGGGGATGAGGTAGGAGAACTCCCCTTCTGGAAATAACTTTTCCACCACTTCCCCAATGAATTTAAGAAACCACTCCCTCCCCTGGATTAAACTTACCCCCTCCCCCTATATTTATATAAATCTTCTTTTATATTCTTGATTATGAAGAAGAAATATGGCTTTGTATAAAACTTCAAATAACTTATATAGGAATCCCATTTTCAAAAATGTATTGGGAGATTCTATATTACAAAAAGAGGTGTTCAATCATCAAAAATGCAATAAGATTATTCAAAATATCTTCTGAAAGCATCCAATTTTTTAAAATTTGCTGTGAGAGGTCCATTTCTGCAAGAAACATTTAATTTTCAAAGATTTTCCAGATTAGGACACTTCAAATAGCTTTTAGAGTAACCCAATTTTCAAAAATTTGACGGGGAAAGACTACTTCAAATAGCGTATATTATAGACATCTAGTTATAGGCAAAGAATAGCTTCTAGAAGAATTAAAATTTCAAAAGTTGTATGGGGAAGGAGCACACCAAATAGCTTGTAAAGAGTCTAATTTTCAAAAAAATACTTTCTCTCATATTTTTTTTTAAACCCCCTTAGACGAATAAAGTTTTTCCACTGCTTAGATCGAACATTACAAAGAATGTGGGTCCCATGCTTTGCCCCTGGTACTGGACCCAGATTGAACTTAGAACAACCGGTGGGCCTGATAATAGCCATTTTTTTTCAAAGAGGATATACTCAAGTCATAAAATATCAATGTACTCTACATTCAGTCTTATCAATTTCTAAATCTAACGCATAATTTAATTCTACTTGATACAAAACCTTTCGTTAACCTTTGACTGCGCATCTACAACACGTGGTAGCCACCCTCCAAGAAGTACGAATTCAAATAATTGTGTCATCAATCTAATTTAGGGTTACATTATTAAAGTGTGACTGACTGAGAAGCCAAGAACAATACACTTTCCTCCACTTTTGGACATCGTTTTACGGCAAATGTTAAGAAAATCTTACTCCCAGTGGCATATAAAATAATAAAGGCTTTACAAAAACCGCACTATTTTATAATAAAATAATGTTTACTGCTGGATCCACCATGCATTTATACAGTCAGAGTAAGTTGGTAAAATATCTGAAAACAGTAAGTTATAATACACATTTGAGCTCTGCGAATTAATTTTTCCATATTTTGTTTTTAGTAAATAAACATTTTTAAAATACTGGTGGGCCTCAAAAACCCTTCGGCGTAAAAGCTCGTTAGCCAAATTTCTCCTCCCCCTCCCCTTCTATGTAACGGTGACAGCTTCTAGTATCACTAATATTTATTTATTTTTAACTAAACATTAGACAAACCATATAAATAATAGCATGCTTTGTATTATCTTCCTTTTTTTAACAATGAGTGAACCTTTTAATTTACCTCACTTCACTGCCTCAACTTTATATTCGTTTGTATTAAGACGCAAAGCCTCCAGAGGATTGGCCCTTCGAAGGTGAAATAGAGTTCCAGAACGTTTACTTGAAATATGTGGAGACGGAGCCTCCAGTGTTGAAAGACCTTAACTTAGTCATCAATCCAGGAGAGAAGGTAGGTCTTATATTGCTACGAACCGTATTAATAGTTCATTCTAAATGTGACAAGGAAACGCTAAAATCACTTTGCTAACATGTTGCCATAGTAGAATTTAAAGCTATGATATCGTGGTAAACGTTAAGTTTTCTTGATTGTGAGGATTGCCCGTACTTTACTTTGACTTGGCAACAATGTAACTAAGAGGAACACTGCCGAGATTTTCCTCACGCCTAACTTTTGTTTCTTACAACGATTACAATCATGTGATGCCTAATGTATTTAAGATTGTTGTAACACTAGGAGGCCCAAGCACATGCATATACCTAGAAAAGCCCATCAGTGGTCATATTGACCGCTTCTCATGAACAATATGCAATATGCACCAGTTCTTTAAATATATATGTCTTAAAACATTGTAGCATACTTTTGGATGATGGTTGGTGAGTTATTTTTATTAACAGGGTGTCTCAAAACTACTGTGCATTAATTATCAAGTACCACGTTGCAGTTATTCTTATAACAAATGTTGTAAGTGTTCCCCAAGGGCTTGAAGACATCTCTCCGAACACAGCTCTCAATATCTTATCATATGAAGAGGCATGTAGGCACATGTTTTCAAACCCAGGGGGGACATTTCCAACACCTGCTATAGGAAGAACTGAAACGAAGTACCTGACGCGAGTTTGGGGCAGTGTTTTTGCAGTTTTTGTAGCAAAACTTTTTTTTTTTTTGCCAAATAAATTAAAATAATTCTCCAGTAGAAACATAAGAGTTTAATTTTCTTCTTTGAGTGGATAAAGATAATGCTATGATAAGAAAAATATATTATATAATTAGTTTTATAAGTTTCACTATTAACAAATAAATAATCATTAATAACCTGTTAGACGTAAGAATGATGTTGAATAGTATAGTGACTTTTACCTCAGCTTGGTATTCCATTTCTGCACTTTTGGATTATGGCTAAGCGCAGGGGTGTAGTGGAGCGGGAACGGCGTTCCATCACTGCTTTTAGTAGAAAAATATTAAATTACATCATGCCAAGCCGAATATTAAAATGTTCTTTTGTTAAATATATTCAAAATATATTTTTTTAGTTAAGTGTTTTACTATGTAATTCTAAGTTAACTAATTGATTTTATATCAATATTATGTTAAAACTTTTTTTCATACTATGAATCAATAAATTCTGTTTAAATTTACTGTGCTCTATGCGAGTTATTGGAATTTTAGGGGAAGTGTGCTAGGTAAGTTTCTGCCTTAGTAACCATTACTCATAAAAAAATTATCCTATTATCTTCTAGAGACTTTTATGTTTGTGAATATTTTTTTTCGCCTCCAGTGGTTGGGGTGCTGTGGCCCCTCCCCCCCTCCCCCCCCAATCAACCCCTGTTCAACTTTGGGGTGGCTACGGCCTTTCGTTCTGGCACTGCTAAATTTACTACTACACCACTGGTTAAGAGAGGTTTCTGTCATATTATTTATTTTCATTTTTTTTAAGAATATTTGCCGGGGTCTTTATGGGGATTGATACATTAAATGTCATTGTCCCGGAAAATGTGTGTAAGATTTTTCCCATTTTTCCGCTGTACCTGTGATGTTGATTTGTTATTGGGACCAACAGGTAGGGATCGTTGGCCGTACTGGCGCTGGAAAGTCCTCGCTCATTTCAGCCCTCTTCAGGTTATCCAGGGTGGAAGGAACCCTCAAGATCGATGGTGTGGACACAAGCCTGATTGGTCTAGAGGATCTTCGCAGCAGGATATCCATCATTCCGCAGGATCCCTTCCTTTTTTCAGGTACACTCCGTCGGAATCTTGATCCTTTCTCCGAGTTTGACGATGACGATCTGTGGCGTGCGTTGGAAGAGGTGAGTCGCCATGTCAACCGCCATTTGCATCGATTTGTAATGGTGGGAATGACATTATTTTTATTATTATAATTATTAATAATAGTTGTTCTGTCTCACAACAGGTCAATTCCTTTTGTCAGTGAACTACCAAAGCGCACTGTTCTCGGCCTCCTCCTTCAGCTCCCAGAATTATCTTCTTTCCTTCAAGTCAGCCAATATTTGTATCCTCCTCCTTCCTAATCTCCTCTTTCTCTCAGCCTTGCTTTTATGACGTAATGCAGAAGACGGTTCCTCCAAAGGATGTGTTCAATCCAGTTTTCTTTGTACCGAAGAATCACATCCAAAATAGTTCTATACTCACCCACTCTACCTAGGATTTCATTTGTCACGCTGTCTGTCCACATGATCTTCTCAAGTATTCTCTAGGACCACATTTTAATTAGATAATATTATTATAATTATGACATTAAAACCTCCCTTTGTCTTAGTTTTCTAATGCGATTGTCGGCAATGAGACAAGAGTTTCACGTTGGGGATGGTTGTGTCTAGGTTGAGTTGAAGGAGACATACAAAGAAGGTCAAGGTCTCAGCATGGGTGTGACCGACGGTGGTGGTAACGTCAGCGTCGGTCAGAGGCAGCTCATATGTCTGGCCAGAGCCATTCTCCGAAACAACAAGATACTCTTGTTGGATGAAGCCACCGCAAACGTAGACCCTCAGTAAGTGTTGGTGGACATATTTTGATAGTTCAGTAACTTTTAACCTGTATTTATGTTGTAACGTTCCTTATTGACGGGACCATTTGACCATGACTTGTTAAAACTATTATTGGCAGACACTTTTGAGGTTGAGTCTTATATGCTACAATTACATCATAGAAAGACTACAGTTAAATTATTTGGGTCTTAGTATGATCGAGCTGCCTGGACCTACACCATCAAAAGAGCCTAAGTTAATCTTCACTTGGGAATTTTAAATAAAAATTAAGGCAATCGGTAAATGGATGTAAATAAATTCTGATTGTGCTAATAATATTGACGAGTTGATAAGTTTGATAAAAATAGTTAAAATTCAAAGAGTGTAAAAACCTAATAGGCTGAGTATCGAAACCAACTATTTTAAAATGAAATAATACTCTTAGTTTTAAATGTGGTTAGACCAAACAACAAAACATCAAACATTTTAAAGAAGTTAGTTACAGATTTGATAGAAATATTTCTTTTAGCAACTACATCGTAATTCTGGTGTTGACCATTAGCTAATTAAACTAGTTTATCTTAGAAAACAGTATGTGTTTTAAATAAATGCACTATAGTTTGCTGGGTAAGTAGCTAGGGAACTACATTTTGATCAGAGGCGGTAGACCCTACAGCTAGTACAGCTTATTCTTTTTATTCGGAATATATTACAGTACTTATGTTTACTGCATCTATGGGCGAGTTTTATAGTCAGACTTAACACGCCTCAAGTGCGGTATGGTACTAAGTACGAGAAGACACCTACCTAAACTCGAATGAAATGAGCCAGTTTTGCATATGAAACTGGCTTCCATTCTGGAGTAGCTAAATAATCTCTTGCCTTTATTGTGTGTGGTACAGTCTGTTCAAGTACAATTAAACCCCACAAAATATACGAGTTAATGTGTAAGAAACAAACGAGTTATTGACCTCGTTGCTATAGCCTTAGTAAGTACTGGAGTAATAATAATAATAATATTTAGCACCGCGTCTTACTACCCGTTCGGGTTATACGCTTTAAGTACTAATTACTCTAATGAAAGAGTGACTCCTTAGAAAATGCAGCCACCAATATAGGCTTTCACAATATTTCTATCCATATGAACGTGGGTACATTTCTCCCAAAATAATATCTTTCTCATTCTTACTTCGTTAGTGTAGGGGGTGACCCGGCGGTCTAGGGGTAAGGTGTCAGACTTCAAATACATAGAGTTAGCTAGGCATGTGTGTATACTTATCTGTTTACTTCACAGGACTGACGAGCTCATCCAAAAGACAATCCGCTCCAAGTTTGTCAAGTGCACTGTCCTAACCGTAGCTCATAGACTACATACCATTATGGACTCCAACAAAGTTCTTGTGATGGACTCTGGGAAAATGATCGTAAGTTTTTAATTTGTGTCATCTCTTTTACAATCATTGCCGTATTCTATTATGCATGGAGGTAAAGAGACATGGGGTAAAGGTCGCTCATGCATTGTGTTCAGTGGTGTAGAAACCGGGGGTTACACAGGTGCAGTGTACCCAACAAAAACATTGTAATATATACCCACCCAATTCATAAAATTAAAAATCTACCCATATATTATAGAAAATGTATTTTACACACTTCAAATATTGCATTTGACTCTGTGTTTAACGTGTTACGAGTTTGGAATATTCTTCAAAAATTGTTTTTATAGTAGTCGAATTCTGGGTTTTTCTTTCTATATTGACAATTATTTTATTGAAAATATTAAGCCATTTTGTATTTTATGTGTAGATTTTGTGTGGACGTTTATTTTAAGCGGTGTAAAAAAAATATATTTAAACAATGAGAAAATACTTGTGATTACCATTAAAACAACTTCTAGATAGACTATTATGTTCAACAAATTTGCCAGGGGAGTATTGGTTTCTTTAGAAACCTTGCCAAACAGCCATATAATTTTGGCATCATAATTTCAAGGTAGTAGCCCCTTTAAAATATGTTCATGCATCTCTGGATGTGTGTTAGCTACCTAAAATCATCATGATAGAAACAATGAATAATACACTTAGGACTATGTCATTATTTTAACTTTATTTTTATGTTCAAGTGAACCACCAAATTGGACAACTGTACATTTAAGTTTAACTGGGATTTGTAATATATTTACTTAGTAAGATATTTTTAAAAGTCACAAACCTCACCATTTTTTTTATCACCACGTCTTACTACCCACTTGGGCTATACGCTTATGGTTTTTATAGATGAATAAGTTTATATTTTGAAGAAAGGTACCAATATTTGGTGTAGGGATAGTGGAAAGTAATTTTGGAAAAACCTCCCTCAGTCCACCCGACCAAGATTCGAACCTCAATATCACCGTCATCGGTGGTCTAGTCTACTGCTAGAGTAGTGCCTTAAGCCATGCTGCTACCGAAACGGGTTTCTCAAAATTGATAGTTTGGAATAACCTGGTGAAATCAATAGACCTAATTTATCTTGTATAACTAAATCAACGTAAAGGTATCTTCTATAATCGAGACCTAGCTAATATCTCAATGACGCCCCGGAAAATGGGCAAAATTAGTAACAGGGGCATCGCGCTGGGGGGAGCGGGGGGAGGAAGGGTGTAAATCCTCCCAATGTTGGGGAAAAAAGCTTGAAAGCTGGGAATTTTGTGGAAGAATCGAGATCTAGAGCTGGAAAATTCTAAAATGATTCCTACTAACCTACTAGACACTAGTATCCTTAAGAAGGTTAGGTGTACCGTTGCGACGATACAACATGTCTACAACTCCCCACCACATAAGTCCGATACCTCACTTAACCCATGCAAGCAGACGATGTGCCCGTTCAACCGACAACAACAATCCACGCACTACAACCAACTGCTCAACGGGATGTGAACTGTGAGTCACGAGGTTTTATCTTCCCCCCCCCCCC
>CABFOV010000563.1:94725-141685 GCA_902141375.1 Timema poppense
TAAGGGGAAGAAGTTACAGCTGTTCCAACAACCCCCTCAACCCTCTTCATTGAAACAATTAACTATAAATATACTACGGATGCACAATACAGTTGGGTTGGGTGCTCATTATTCGCATCAGGTGATCGTATTGTGGGTGGTGTGTAGAATGATGCCTCCCCAATGAGAAATGGCTGCATACAAGACACAACCCAAGTGTATTCTGCACTCTTCGATCTTGGACAAATATTAGGAGCTTGCTAACAATGTAAGTTGGTGTTACTTTTCAGCTTTTTTTTTCCTTAGAAATCGATTAGGATTTATACATTGACTAGTTCTTCACTAAAAATCGTGGTTCAGCCATTTTTTATTTATTTTTATTTTTTTTAATTACAAAACTGGGGATTAGAGATCTCGTCCGATTTTTGCATTATCTGTGCTTGATTATAATATTAAGCCCACAAAAGGACTAGCGTTAATTATGTTGATAGCTGTGGCATTTAATATTTTAAAAGTCTTTGACTAGAGCTGGTACTTTTGCATTAATAGCACATCCTTGGGATTGATTCCTTTTGGTTATGTATATCAGTATGGTTAGGCTTAGGAACTAATATTTATAATTTATATATTATACAGTTGAAGGTATTGTTTGTATTCGTGATTGGCCTCGCTTCTTATAATTGTAAATGTTAGGTCTGGGACTAGGATATTATCAATGCCTAGGTTTAATCGTGTTTGTATACTCATGAGCAGAACTATTTGGTATTTACCCCTACTTTACGAAGGACCATTTTAGGAACTTTATATAATTAGTGTGATATTCGATACCAGAGTATAATATGTATATTTGTTTGTTGGGTATGTTATTGTACTCATTAGGGTTTCCCGCCTCACGGGTATATCTCATGCCAGGTCAGGTTTCTATTCATGGTTAGTTTGAGATATATCAATATGTGCAGAGTTAAGAGTCGCCTGGTAACCAAAGTTAATTTTTTTTGTGTGTGTAAAAGTACATAGCTATGCTAGTCATCCGCTTTTCGGATTTATATTTACAGTCATTGCCTTATGAAGGCTGAGACCATCGTATTTAAATTGTCCTATTAGTCTTTATTATGCAATTGGGAATTGTTCGCTGATACCCTATATAGTCTATGTTGTTTATTTTTGATATAATAAATTGGCATTATAGCCTCTGGTCATTCATTGTCAATATAAATATTTTTCTTTAAACCTTTAATAATGTTTTCTACCTTTTTCCTATATATGAATAGAATTACATTCCTGGTTCATCCTGTAATTAAGTCACATGATAATAAAATTTGGGATACTTCTTTTTGTGTGTCAAAATGAAGCCTCGCTGCTTATCTACGTCTTTGTATTATTTCTGCGCCTAACTCGTTACTATAACTTGTTGGTTAGCCAATTTAGGGTAACTGAAGAGCATGATGGTGCTTAGGTAATGTTTTAAATTGGTAACTTGATCAAATAAAGCCTGGATTTCTTACGAGCTGAAACTTGTGAGTTTTCCTACACGCAATGATGATCAATTTCAAAACAAATAACACCTGTACCTTGAAAAATCCATCACTAACAACTTTAAAAATCGACAGCCAGCTGTGGAAAAATATATGACTTGAATAAAAAACTGACCCAGCCCCCTTCCCCCCCTCCCTTGTACTCTTATTAACCAGGGGGTATTCCATACACCCTACCCCGGTGATCTCAATGTTACCTTTGTCACCTGGGAATGTTCTAAAATTTCAGAATGCCTAGAGTTGGGAAATTCAAGCCTAGCCCCGCCTCCCCCAAAAATGCATTTCTTGCGACGCCCCTAGCTAATATTACCAATAATAATAATAATATTTAGCACCGCGTCTTAATACCCGTTCGGGTTATACGCTTTAAGTACTAATTACTATATTGGATTAGGAATTGGGAAGGTTGAATTAGAGGAAGTGAACCCGCATTTTCGTGGAGGAAGAGTGGAAAACCATTTCGGAAAAACCACCCCAGTTCACCCGACTGAGATTCGAACCTCGATCTCCCCGTCCTCAGCAGTCGAGCTCAACACGACAAGCGCGTTACCCAACCACGCCACTGAGGCGGGTAATTTAAAAGTAAATTGAACTTTTGGTAGATAATTTCAGGTAATTACAAATTTAGTAAAATTTTATTTGGGTTAGAGAGAGTGGTTCAAAAATCAAAATTAGCCCAATAATCGGTTGTAAAAGAAACTCAATATTTTTTATCTCCTGCTTAATTAATATTTTACAGGAGTTTGATCACCCACACCGTCTCCTGCAGAAAAAAGAAGGCCATTTCTCCAAGATGGTCCAAGAGACGGGCTTCACAATGGCTGCCAAGCTCAGCAAAATAGCCGAAGATGTGAGTTTTTTTTATATCCAGCGTTATTATCATTTCATAACTGAATCTGAAAAATTTCAAACAAACAAATAAACTATAGACTAGGTTTTGAAATTTAGAAGAAAAAAAAATCTTTAAAGTTTAAATATTTCATGAGGTAACATTATTTTACTTGTTCAAAAACAAATATGACTCTAACGTAGTTAACTAAACTTTATTAGTGATATAACCATGACGTCATTTGAGGCCTACTGTGCTGCACGTTGTAGTACGTAGGTCCGTATTTAAGAGAAGGTGACAGTGGCTAACGCCATAGGGCCTCCACAAAACTGTTTCAATAAAAGAAAATTGGCGCAATTGCGGCAAGTTTTGCTAAGATATAAAAATAAAACGTATGATGCGCCACATATACTTTCTAGCTCCCTTATCTAGATTAAACTATTGTTATTATTATTATTATTATTAAAACCACCCCAGTTCACCCGACTGAGATTCGAACCTCGATCTCCCCGTCCTCAGCAGTCGAGCTCAACACGACAAGCGCGTTACCCAACCACGCCACTGAGGCGGGTAATTTAAAAGTAAATTGAACTTTTGGTAGATAATTTCAGGTAATTACAAATTTAGTAAAATTTTATTTGGGTTAGAGAGAGTGGTTCAAAAATCAAAATTAGCCCAATAATCGGTTGTAAAAGAAACTCAATATTTTTTATCTCCTGCTTAATTAATATTTTACAGGAGTTTGATCACCCACACCGTCTCCTGCAGAAAAAAGAAGGCCATTTCTCCAAGATGGTCCAAGAGACGGGCTTCACAATGGCTGCCAAGCTCAGCAAAATAGCCGAAGATGTGAGTTTTTTTTATATCCAGCGTTATTATCATTTCATAACTGAATCTGAAAAATTTCAAACAAACAAATAAACTATAGACTAGGTTTTGAAATTTAGAAGAAAAAAAAATCTTTAAAGTTTAAATATTTCATGAGGTAACATTATTTTACTTGTTCAAAAACAAATATGACTCTAACGTAGTTAACTAAACTTTATTAGTGATATAACCATGACGTCATTTGAGGCCTACTGTGCTGCACGTTGTAGTACGTAGGTCCGTATTTAAGAGAAGGTGACAGTGGCTAACGCCATAGGGCCTCCACAAAACTGTTTCAATAAAAGAAAATTGGCGCAATTGCGGCAAGTTTTGCTAAGATATAAAAATAAAACGTATGATGCGCCACATATACTTTCTAGCTCCCTTATCTAGATTAAACTATTGTTATTATTATTATTATTATTATTATTATTACTATTATTATTATTAGCGCCGCGTCTTACTACCCGTTAGGGTTATACGCACTTACGCTAATATGTAATGGTAGGGTGATTGTGAGATGAGGTGGAGGACCTACAATTTAACGTGGATCCAAACCACGTTGGAGGCCTGACATTTAAACTAATAACTCTTAAGATATGTGTGGCGAAAATATATACATCACTATAGAAACATAATGGGGGGGAAGGGAGAGAATCGATTTTTACCAAAGGGAATACATGAAATAATACACACTGTTACAGAAACATTTTATTTGTTCCGTGTATTTTCAACTCTCCATTTCCCAAAGCTCTTTTTAAAACTTTATTTTTTTGCCTATAAAAAACTTCCATGGGATTGGCCCGCAAGCAAGCTATACAGACCGAGCAGCTACCATATGTTTCCGTAGATAGTGTCAACATTTGCCGGTATAGGGTGTCATGTGGTCAGCACAACACAACCTTAGGCCATTAATCTCATTTTCTAGATCGGAGCTGCTACTTCTTTATTCAAGTAGCTCCTCATCTGTTCTCATGAGGCTGAGTTTGACCCCGTTTCAGACCCAATACTTCACCAAAAAAATAATCTAGAAGCATTGGAGATAGAACTCAGGACCTCTTGATCTGTAGCCAGGAACTCCTGACCACTAGACCACAAAGGTGGCCATGTTTGCCTATAGCTAGGAAAATGATGATTTTATCAAATATTATTTCAAACAAAAGTTGTTTATTTTCGAGAGTATTACAACTTTGCAATGATAAGTTATTTTGTATCTCAAATAGTTGTGGAGATAAGATCAAAATTAGATATTTCCGAAAAAAGTAAAGTACTCTTAAAGACAGTTTAATGGGCAAATGAGATGCTTTTTTTGTTTCAAATGTTAATGAGTGCATATATACAAATTTTAATTAAAATCGTCAGAACCTATTTGGAGAAAAATTATTTTTGTCAATTCTCACCTAAAAGTAAACTACCCTTAATTTTAGGGTTTGATGAATAATTTTTAATAACCTTTGTAGCCTTGAAACCTTAAAAAAAACTAGCTACTAAGTTTTAACCTTATCAGTATAATGGTTTTGGTTTGAGTTCTGGTAACAGAGAGACGTCATTGCAAAAAAACATTTTTTTTATTATCATAATATTTTCTCTCTTCGAGAAAGTAAAAGTAATTATAACTTAATACTGTATTTCAATTGTACTTATTTCTAGCAAAATATTACTTTCTAAGTAATGGTACGTATGGCAGACAAATATTTCAAACTAATTTGACAACATAAAACACCGCTAGATCACAGCAAGTATAGTGGCTACATATGGAACTATAAATATAATTTATGATGATGACATTATTTCCTTATTTAAATAATATTGAGCTTTAACAGTTAATTTTGTAAAGAAAAAAAAATAAGGTCGAAAGGTTTAAAACAAATAATATATGTTTAATGATGGCACCTCCAATTTATTTTACAGCCACATCTTTGAATTCGGCCCTCATAGAACGGTACATATTTATCTTAAATATTGTAGATTTTATGCGCTATTTTGCATTAATAAGTCTCACTAAACATTTCTTGTATTTGTGAACAGAAATACAGAGCCACGTCATTGTGGGGGAAGGTGAGACAACTCGTTAATCCAGGCTAAGGCGGCGTCGTCATCATCGATTTGTTTCACATGTGGACCAAGAATTTGTAAAACACGTAGTTGAATAAAAGATTATTCGTATTTTATTTTATTTAACAGAGTGTTTAATTTGTATCCAACTATAAAAGTAACTAAATCATATAAATTCATCTTAATGGTCTTATTATAATAGAGATTTATTGTAGAGAACCAACTTAATCCTTAACATATTTTTAATTATTCCAAATTCAAACTGCTCAGGTAAGTTAAAAGCTAATTCTTCTGTTAAAATACGTCTCCTCCAAATTGGTGTGGAAAAAACAGGAAACCACTATTATTTTAATTTCTTTAACTAGAAGGTTTTAACACGATGGCTTAAAGCGACTTGATATAATAACTAGGGCTAGGGAGGACATATCATAGGAAATGCACCCAGATTGTCATGTAGGAGGATAGGAAAATCTCAATGATATTAAGGGTATCCAACTTTACAATTAATACAATTTAAGAGACATAGAAACCAATTTTACACTATTTGAACTTTTTCTAACTGAGCACTTAAAAACCAAATAAGAGCAATCTGTGCTCAACCAAACTCTCAGTATTCCAAATAAGACCATCTCTGCTCAACCAAACTCTCAGTATTTCAAATAAGAGCAATCTCTGCTCAAACAAACTTTCAATATTTCAAATAAGAGCAATCTCTGCTCAACCAAACTCTCAGTATTCCAAATAAGACAATATATGCTCAACCAAACTCTCAGTATTCCAAATAAGAGCCACCTCTGTTCAACCAAACTCTCAGTATTCCAAATAAGACAATCTCTGCTCAACCAAACTCTCAGTATTCCAAATAAGACCAACCTCTGCTCAATCAAACTCTCAGTATTCCAAATAAGACCAACCTCTGCTCAACCAAAATCTCAGTATTCCAAATAAGAGCAACATCTGCTCAACCAAACTCTCAGTATTCCAAATAAGAGCAACATCTGCTCAACCAACCTCTCAGTATTCCAAATGAGACAATTTATACTCAACCAAACTCTCAGTATTCCAAATAAGAGCAATCTCTCTCAACCAAACTCTCAGTATTCCAAATAAGAACAACATCTGCTCAACCAAACTCTCAGTATTCCAAATAAGAGCAATCTCTCTCAACCAAACTCTCAGTATTCCAAATAAGAGCAACATCTGCTCAACCAAACTCTCAGTATTCCAAATAAGAGCAACCTCTGCTCAACCAAACTCTCAGTATTCCAAATAAGAGCAACCTCTGCTCAACCAAACTCTCAGTATTCCAAATAACATGCTGTTTTGGTTGGGAAGCAGATAGCCTAGCTCTCAGAAATTGGTGTAAAAGGTTCAATAAAGTAATCGTTCATTTATTTTATAAAGTATGTTATTAGTACATAATAAAATATTTTTCAAGTTTTAAATCAGATTATTTTACATGCTGGAGCCGAAACAGTTAGATGACTGGTAGCTTGAAAATTAACACTTTTATTAAAAAGTTAATATTCACTATTTAAATAAAAGAAAACTACTTACTACACTTTTTCATTTTTGAAGCTAATGTAACTCATATGAGCTGCACCGGACGTCAAGCAAACCTCAGCTCTTTGTCCATCACTTTCCTCAGCATATATCTTCTAATTGTTTCTCTATCCACTCTATATATCACTATAAACCTTTTATTTATATATAATATAGGGCATTAAATTTTTTTTGTAAGGAAATACTAATTTATTGTATAAAAATAAGTATATAATCGTTTAGCAATATAATGTTAAAAGAACTTTAAATTGACATACTATTATTCTTTTTTTTTAACTCACGTATCTCTTTTGATGTTTTGTGTATTTTTGCTTTTGCGCTTACAACATTTTGTTGGTTAACTTTATGGTAAAAGCATTGTAATGTTAATCATTCATTGGTACAAGAGCTTAATTCTAAATAGGAAAGTAAAAATAAAGCTTTCCCCGCGAACATGCAACAGGCAATTTCTTTCAGCTGGTTCACGGATTATATTATCTCTTAACGTATTAGGTAATACTAAGTGTGATTGGAAATTAGCTTGAGGGATGAGTGACACTATGCATTGTTCGTTGTATGTCACACTACCCTGGTAGTCAGGGATGGACTGAGCCACCGGGACACCAGGAGATATCCCGGTGGGCTGGTATTAATTGGGCTGCCGCAACTAATGTAAACTAAAATAAAACTATTCATTCAGTTCTAAATGATTGTTTTAATTCAAATTTTATCAAAAGTTCCAGTGTATGAGTCTAGGAGTACCCAAAATTCTGGATTTGTGATGATTTGAGATGACATTAAAATAATGTTAAGCTATCCCATTTGGTGTCTCTTGGGATTTTTTATAAACCATTTCTTAAGTCAAACACAAAACCATTCGGGCATCGCTAAAAGACATAACGCCTCCCCCATCACTCCTTCCCAACAGTCAAGAAATTATTTAAGGACTTAAGGCCTTCTCTAACTTAGGCCTTGGGCGTAGCTAGGCAAACTATCCTACAGTCATGTGTGGAGGTATATCATACCTCGCGGGCTGAGTGAATAAGTTGCTACCTTTCAATCTCGACGGAGTGTACATTAGGTACTACATTTTAAAAAGCCATTAAGACAATAGTAATAAAAACAATAAATACAATTTCTGTGAGACAATGCAAGACGGTTCTTATCAAAAATGTGCAGCCTTTACAAATATTTCTTTCTTTCAACAGTAATTTTTAACATTTACACACAATACATTTGATTTAGACATTAACTGAAAACATAAAGAAAATAACTTGCACCAACCCCTTTGGGTTCTCGAAAGTAACACACACACACACACATATATATATATATATATATATATATATATATATATATATATATATATATAAAGTTTTTTCTTTTATATCCACCCCAAATTAGGGCACAATATTCAATTTATAATGTGGGTGGAAATAGGTCCCCCACACACAAAACATAAAAACCTGGTCAGCTGGTACTCACTCGACGGGTGTACTGGCACCACTACAAACAAACAGGCGACCCGCCCGATATCAGTTAACTCGGCCTTTGAGCGGACATCACCCGATATCCACCTCCCCTTTCTCCCAGTCTCACACGACTAAAAGGGGCAGTCACGAATCCCCCGATTTGACTCCCTGGTCACCTGCCAACGTCAACAAAGGGGTTCACGACACCGTCCCTGATACGACGGTAGGAATGGGCGAGAGCTTCGTAATCGCTGGTGCCCCTGACGATCTGGTTGGATCTGGCTAGCACCCAACTGAAAAATCTCTCCGCCAGACCGCAGTTAAGGCTGTTCAGAGATGAGAGGTCCTATATGGTCAGGAGAACGCGGTTGGGGATGCGGGGCCCAGCCCCGAGGATCAAGCGAAGGAACCGGTGGTATACATCACGGAAATGATCGTACCTGTATCTAGATAAATTGTAAAATACGGGAGTGAAATAGAGAAGGATGGACATCACACAAAGCAGGACAAGTCTTATCTTGTGACCGTATGCCAACGGACTGACCGGTTGCAAGAGTGGAGTCAGCTTCACCATGACACCCCTAGCCCTACCCGCCGCCGAACGAAGGTGTGGGTCCCAACTGCATCTCGCGTCTAGGGTCACCTCCAGCCACCGGACTGTTTGTGACCACTGGACCGTGGCACCCTCTACTTGAAATTTCTGCATGTGTACCGTGGCTACAAATTATCTTCGCCATCAACCTCCACCACCTAAAAAATGTGTATACACACTTACCCTATTTTACCGGGAAAACAGCGCCCTGTATGGATCCTCCACTCACATCAACACAAAACACTGTTCATCATTCAAGTTGGCGAGAAAACTAGAAAGAAGACTCAGAATGGCATGTGATCCCGTTCGCTTATCTCCGAGTTGAGGACACTGTGCAGGCGTTAAAACTTGGGTAAACAAGCACCAAATGGTGTCACGTGTGTCTCCCTAACCCCTAAAAGTAATCCTTTCGACGTTGTGCGTAGGCGTTTATGCGAGGGCCGTTTCTGATTAGCTAATGATGACTTCATTTGTCATGGAATACTCGGCTACCATTTTCCCCCATTGTTCTGAGAAATGTTGCCAACCCTACTGATTTTTAAGTAGATCTACTGATTTTTAACTTTTCTACTGTTCTACTGATTAATTCAAATAAAATTAACAAATTTACTGATATGTTCGTATGTTGTCAACTTCAATCATTGGCTCTTTGAAATGATGGGATGGTAAGGTGAGGAGCGGTGAGGGGGTGGTCTGAGTGGGAGGTAAAAGCTTCAACACAGCCTTGTAGATTGACAACTTTCAAATAACCTTGTACTATAATAACTGTAAACTTACCCCTCTTCCAAGAAGTTGGCTGTCACAGGGAATAGAAAGGAAGGTGCTACTACACTAGTCTGAAGAAATCCACACAATTTGAAACAGCTTATTTTGTCTAGCTAGTGTAACACGTACTTCCAGACACTCAAAGCAAGAAGTGCTAGAATGATTCTTACTCTTCGCAGAAGAAGAATGTGAGTTTGTGCAGGCTGCAGGTTATTTTCGCAGTTGTGTAAGTGTAAGATACTACAGTATGTGCTAATAGTAATCGGGGACGTTGGTTTATTTAGTATAGTGTAATAAATAGCCTTCGGTGAAAAATATGGCAGATAAACAAGTGCGAAAAAAAAGCTAAATATTGCCAAAGCTACAAATTTATTTGGGAGAGTGATGAACAGTTGAAAGAGTGGTTAAAATCAAGTAAAAAAGGTGATAGTTTTGCGTATTGTAAGGCGTGTGATTTTGACATAAATATTGCAACATCGGGGAAATCCGCTTTAGAAAAGCATTCAGAAAGTAAAAAACATGTTGAAAGTTCTAAGAGAATTGTTGGTATAAGACCCAACAACTTCAACAGATTGACACCAAATGGCGTTTGCTACGCAACACAGACATTTCAAATGACATTGACAATAGCGTACAAGATTTTTGGAATCTTGTTAGAAATATTGCCAAAGCTACAAATCCAATTGGGAGATTGATGAACAGTTGAAATAGTGGTTAAAATCAAGTAAAAAAGGTGATAGTTTTGTGTATTGTAAGGCGTGTTATTTTGACATAAGCATTGCAACATCGGGGAAATCCGCTTTAGAAACGCATTCAGAAAGTAAAAAACATGTTGAAAGTTCTAAGAGAATTGTTGGTCAAAGAACTTTAACTTCGTTTGTGTCTCAAACTACCACGTTAAACACGAAAGTAAAAGAGGCCGGAGTTCGTCTCTCAGCTTTTGTTGCTGAACACAATATATCATTCAACGTAATGCAGCATTTACCGTCTCTGATCAAATCCGTTTGTCCAGATTCTGAAATTGCGCAGAAGATTTCATGTGGGCGAACTAAAACAACAGCTATTGTAAAGCTTGTTACGGGTTTGGAAAGTAGAGACTAGTTTGCGATATTCTTCGTAAAAACAAGTTCTCTATAATCGTGGACGAGGCGACTGACAACAGCTGTACAAAACATCTGTGTATTGTTGTTAGAGTGGATTCGGGTCAAGGTAGGATTGTTGATGCTTTTTTTGACTTGGTTCCACTTGGTGATGCTAAAGCTGTCAATTTGTACCAGCATTTGGTCAGGTCCTTCGAATGTAAAAACATTCCATACAAGGAAAATCTAATTGGATTTGCTGCCGACGTTATGATGGGGAACCGACAATCTTTGTGTATTCTTATGAAGGGCGACATACCACACCTGTTGCCACTCAATCAACTTCTGCTCCTGCTATGCTTGTGCCAAGCTTCAACGTGTTCCTGAAGATTTGGGGTGCGGAACCTCTACAGCTATTTTCATGCCAGCGCAAAGCGAGTGGTGGAAGTGTTAAAGGAATTTCAAGCTTTCGTGAAAGTTAAGCCCCATCCCCGCCAGGGAACACTGCCTTTACGTAGGTCCATCAGACCGGGCGGCGGGGATTGAGGCTCCAATGAAGCTGAGGGCTATGTTGGCGGTAGTGTAGCTACTGGTAGGGTCTCCCATGCCAGACAGGCCTCGGCCGAGGAGTGAGACTAAACGTGTTCCAATCCAACCCTAAGGTGTTATGCGATCCGTGCTTATGGGGTTCATGGCACATGGAAGATGTGCATCTAACGGAGCCTCAGGGATACCTGGCGACCTCCCTGAGTAAGCAGCCTTACACCAGCGAACGGAGCTCCGCTGGTGTGGACCTTTATTTCCCCGGGACTCGTGGGAATAAAAGTACCGAAATGAATCCTAATTTTTCTGGAGTAAAGGGAGGAATTGCCAAAAAGCAAGAGACACCCGATGCTGAGTCAAAACAACCATTGGGTGGAAGTCCAATGGAGCATACCTTCTCTGAAGCAAAGGAGGTTAAGACTCCTAGCGAGGAGGAGGTGGAAGGGGTAACGGAAGGAATGCACCTGGTGAAGCTTAAGGCTTTGTCAGGAGCTCAAGGAAGAAAGCCTGTAAAGAAAAGAGAATGAAGGAAGGGAAGGAGTGGCTTCCCAGGAATGAGTGGAGGGAGAAGAAGGGGTTGAAACTCAAGACTTCCAAGAAGAAGGCAAGGCGAATTGAAGGAGATGAACAGACTCCTTCTACATCTTCGGGGAAAAAGAGGGAAAGAGAAGGAAAGTCCCTAGATACTCCCAGCACAGAAGGAAAGCCAGCTTCGAAAAGGCCGAGACAGGAAATAGGGTACCAGTCCTATAGTACTGTAGCATCGGTATTTCGGCTGGCAGTGATACGGCAGGGTTACCCCCTGGTAAACATAACGCAANAATTAGGTACAGTATTTTACGTGCATTTTCTGAACCTGCTGATTATATCAACACACGATAATTTCTATGAGCTAGAGCAAAAGGACCTACCGATCTTGCCAGGAAAGGTATTGTCACATAACTGCAGGGTTCTTATACATATACCACAATTGACATGAGACCGACAACTTTACTTCCACTCCGAAGGAAGATGTGCTACGGATTTTTATCGCTCAAGAAAGATTTGTCAACTCCGGCTGGGTTTGAACCCATGAACATCGGATCCTGAGACAAGCACATTACCCCAAGACCACTTAGGTCGAAAGCAAAGCAGATACCCAAGTTAAAGGTAGGAGGAATAACATAGGTGAGTAAAATTACCTAGGTTCAATAAAATAACTAATAATGATAATGTTTCATCACTTTTAAATACATCTACTGAAATCTACTAAAATTTTGAGGTTATTGCTACTGATTTGTAGGGTACTAGGGTTGGCAACACTGGTTCCGAGTGAAATATAAGCTAGTACCCAGCACTGACGCTTACTCTTCGATACAATTAGAATTTAGAAACTTACATGTAAGTGTGCATTATTTTTGAAAAGTTTTTTTTAGAAAAAAAAAATATTTGAAAACTGGGGAGCTATTAAACTCTTACTAAATTATGCAGGGATCAAATTTTATAATTCTTCGGCATGTTAATTTATTTACTATATTTTATTTTATTGGTAATTAGATTTGTTTTGGATACGGCCATGTTTTGGTCTTATGTCTTTTAATACAGGTTCAGTGGTAGTTTTCGCAAGTCAAATTATGTAATTTAATCTTCATGCGCTATCTTGCACTATATTTTGTTTGGCTATATTCTTACAGTTGTAGTGAGTCTAGATGAAACTAATATGGTTTCTTGTCATATTTTCAATTTCTACGCGAGTAGGAAATTAGGTAAACGATTTTAATAATGTTCAAATTTCATTATGGACTAAGTAAATAAGTTAGGAAGATATTAAGCATTTTGGTGTGTAGACTACCCCCACCTCACGGATTGTTAGATGAGAATAATGACTTTACTTGTAAATATTGTAGCCAGGTGTATGGTTATGAGCAAAAATATACTAGTTGATATGTTTAAGTTATGAGATGTGATATTGTAACTATATAGGGGTCGGGGGGGAGAGAGAGAGAGAGACAAAAAACAGAGATCCCTATTATTAAATCGAGCAGACTCAGTCGGTAGAACACCTTAAAATTGAAACTCTAACTTCTCAAGGTATCCGCAGTTATGTAAAGAGTAAGGATATTTTTTTGTGATTTTTATGTGGTCTGGTAGAGATAGATATAATTACCAAGGAAACTTACCCTCTGAAGTGTATCCACTGTAACACTGGATCCCATCGTGTAGTACTAAATACAAGTGTAATAAAAAGAATGAACGCCAGTGAGCAAAGTGATACAAGTAAAATGACTCTTATTATGGCCTTGAAAATAACCAACAATCTCACCAGAAGGGTTGAACATAAATGTAAAAATAAAGTTTGTCAAATAAAACCATCATAATAAATATTATTACCTAAATTTTTGTTGTTATTTGAGTTTTTAGTGAAATAAAAAACATAAAAAAATCATATGGTAAGTACAAAGAAATTTAAAACGTCTAAGACTCAAATAATCAGTATGCGTATATATTTTAATTGTGGCAGTTGTGAATAAAAAAAATTGTCCTACCTATCTGGTACCAAGATAATTTATAATTCTAAGCTGTGAACATTGTGGCATTAGAGCCTTTCGGTAAGTAACATTGGTGGTAACCGCGAATTAGTGGACCTGAACTGTCAACATATCACTCGTTTCCCTGTAGTACCTACTTGAGATGATGGGGCCAAAAACAAGATATATATCATTCCCTGACCATGGCTGCAGCACTCACACTTCTAAATATTCAAAATAAACAGAGCCACTCATCCCTCTCACGAATCTTCCCCGTCTGATAGAAAAATGAGGTGCAGTCCTCGACTCCAACCAGCGCTCGTTGATGAAACGGTTATTTTGATTCTCGAACTGTCAACCGCAATGATAATTTTTTTTTAATAGGTGATTGAAATGCAGTCTCCTATAGAGAGTGGTTTCTTTTGGAACTATCAGAATTTTAATTTTATTTATGTTCTTGGACGATTATAATGTGATTGTCATTTGAGGAACTAATTTTCCCTAGCGGACAAAAGCAGGATTATTATTACCGGCTGGATTTTTGGTGCGAGATTCAAAATCAATCTATCAGATGGTTTGGGTTTATTTGTCAAATTATAATATTAACTTATTATATAATTGATATTATTTTTCATCTTTAATTGTGTTAAAAGCTAATTCAGGTTTTGTTAGTTATGTATTCTCGACAACTTTTGTTCTTACAAGCTGGAAGTTATTTTAAAAGAAGAAATATGATTGTTAATTAGTTTGTTTTGCTATTTTGTATGTTGTGTCTAAAATATTGTTTGAAAGCCTAAGGAAGAACTGAATTTCGGGGCTCCTTTAATTAACCCAGTCGTTTTAGGTGAACAAAAGGTTAAACATCAAACTAATTGTAAAAGAAATAAAGTAAGGTTTTTTTAGACTTGGAATAATATCCCCAACAACATATCAAAAGTCTAGAAAAATCTAAGTATGGGAAAGCCGCTATATTGGCCACCATCTTGGATTCACTCTCGAAATCTGTAAAATACATATATTGCTCCGATTAACTTCAAATATATATATTAAATAGAAAGTTTTATGAACCAGAAACGTAATTTTAAGCCATTTAAAAACATTTTTATCAGTAATACGCTTGAGAAAAGCATTTGATATGATTGTTGAGGTCTTTTTCTTCATCATAAGCCATGCAATTTCTTTTTATGTGTTACCGTTCTTAACGTTTATTTTTTTGTTTCAAGTGCTGATTATTGTGATCTGATGTAATTATCATGGATGAGAATGTAGTTGTGAAATGTGTCCTTTGTGACAATAACTTATCTGATGAACAAACAGTGACATTACGAAGCAAATGAAGTGAGGGAATAAACAAAGCAAGCTAATCAAGAGGAAGTGATATACGAACTCAAGAAGGACAGTTCGTTCATCCTAAATGTAAGAAACATGGGGTAATCCAAACAATATTGAAGCATTTAAAAGGACAAAACCAGCTGCTAGTACTAGTAATAAACCTGGGCTTCGATCACAAGTGGAAAATTTTCAATTCAATAAGCATTGCCTGTTTTGTGGGCAGGAAGCCAATTTCGGTGGTAGAAAGAAAGGGTATGATGTTTTCCCAGTTTGAACTCACAGATTGCATGCTATCATAATGATTGTATGCACCAGTAGGAAGGATGAATGGAGTAAACAAGTATTGGCAATACTTGTATTTGCTAAGGACCTTCCAGCCGTAGATGCAGTTTACCACAATCAATGTAACGTAAACTTCAGAAATGGAAAAGCAATTTCAACAAGGTATGTGCCACAAAATGAAGCAACAAATTAAAAGCTGCAACTGAAAGGCCGACCACAGCAGGACGAAAGAAGAACAACTAATTTTCTTGCTGTCATGCAATACCTCAAAAATAATTATGATGACCAAATAATCATATGTGACTTAGTGAAAAGAATGGAAGCAAATCTGAAGTCTTCTGATTCGTAATATCATGCATATTCTTAACAGTATATGAAACAGAAAGATACAGAATTATTAGGTGATAATGTAATATTTACACATATGAAAAGACGAGTAAATGTTGTAACATTTCGAGCCAATGCTTCTTCAATTCTTCATCAATACTACAGTACTCCAAAAGGAGAGAATGAAGAGACAGAAAAACAACGATTAATTAAAACAGCTGCAAAATTGGTTAGGAACGATGTGAAATGGTTTCAAACCTCTAATGATTACTATCCACTGACTGAAAATATTGTTTCTGTAGACAAAGCTATGAACCTGTTGCCGGACAGTCTTAAAGTGTTTAAGAAGACCGTACTTGGAGTAAAAAGTGATAAGAAATCAGCTTATATAGGTTAAGCGATTATGAAAGCAATAAAACCACGATTCTTTGTAGCACTACTCCAAGAACTGGCAGTGCAAATGCACCACCATTTTGGTTCAAGGTTTTTGATAGATTCTTTACACCGGCATGGTTTTTGCTCCTATAGCAAAATACATAAGTATGAAAGGGGTGCATCGACAACATCAAACCTTAATACATTGTTACAATAGGATCAAAGATTATTAAAATAGGTCAATATATCGTCAAAAATGACCCACAATTGTTATTCTAAAGACTTGCTTTTGTTTCTGAACAACAGGACATAGATAAGAGGGGCATCTTCAAGTATGAACTTTGTAGCTATCTAGCACCTTTGTTTGCCGATTCAGTCCTCCCAAGAAAAGCAAATAAATCGGCTTTGGTCAATGCCATTTAGGCTAAGGTGGAGAAATGTCAGATAGCTGTAGCAGAAATACCACTTTCTGGTTTACTCTATGTACTCGATAGAGGTGCTTAACTGCATCGATTATCATGGTCGGTTGGTATGCAGTTCTCAAACATCTGTAATTGCTATACAAACTACGTTCTTACACGGTATGGTAAATCGGTTGTGATTGTGTTTTATGAATATTTGGATGGTCCTTCCATTAAGGACGCCACTCACAATAAATGAAGTGAAAGTAAAAGCTCCCCTAACGTTTTATTTTCCATGGACATGAAAGTGACAATGAAGAAGGATATTGTTCTGTTAAACAAAACGAATAAGCAGCGTTTTTTGATGATGCTTAGTGAAAGCTTTGAAAGTGTTGTATGTCAGACAATACATGCACGTGGACATTCAGACCTTCTGATCACACAGACAGCAGTTGGTGCGTCTGAACAAAGAGATGTTGTTGTCATTGCAAACGACACCGTAAAATGGATATTATGTTTATACACAGGTAGGACCAAAATATATGTATATTTTAAAATTATTATTATATTATTGAGTTTGACCGTGTTTAAGAAAGTTCAAATCTCTATTAGTTTGCAAGTGAAAATAGATAAATTCAATGTCGGCACAACTTTAAGTACATCAACAAATAAAAGTAAGTAGAGTATGTTTTGTTATTCGAATGACTTGCAAATACAGTTTATTATTAAAAGGGGAGGACGTTTTCTTTGTCACATTACTAGAAGGGACAAGTCTTTTTAAATCTCTTTTAGAACTCATTATTCCCATAGGACGTAAGAAATAAATTCAAAAATCTTAAGAACGATTCCATTCTACTCACAGCTGCCACATGCATACCATTGTGCGAAAGAAGAAAAACTTTTGGGTCCCTATTACTCGCTTGCACACATACAAGGAAAGGCCGCATTTTGACATCGTTCACTAATTTGTATGAAAATTTGAGATACGTTGCTATAAAATTAGTTCAATTAAATAAATGTTAATAAAAGGTTTGAAGAGCATAACTAATTGTTAGCACTCGTTACTAACCATTGAATTAATTTTGGTTAGTTAAAATTAGTTTGGTACTAGGTCCTAGTGCAAATATTTATGGACCATCAGAGATTAATTTTGGGCGCAGAAGCTGCATTAATTATTAATAATGATATTGAAAATTATGAGAGGTAGCATAGGAAAATGATATGGACACGGGACTGGCTGGAAAGACGAAACAATGGTTGAGGGATGTTAAAAATAATACATTCGGTGGTTAGGTAGGATACATTTGGGGTGACACTAACGTTTAGTATCTCCTTAAATTTATATTCATTTATTTACGATGTAGTCAGAGGCTCCTAACTAAGCCCATGGGTGTCCAAGTATAGTATCCTTGGTAAATAAATGTTCTTTTTTTAAAGCCTACGAACACTTTATATTTTTTAAAAGACCACCCAAGGTTGGCATACTATCAAGTTTATTTAGATTAAAATTGGGTATGGAACACAGTTTGTCATTTTTAGATGACACGTTTTTAATTAAATAGATATTTAATATATTGTCACATTGTGTCATTTTGGTATTATATAAACCAGGGTGCTTAGAATAATTTTCTCCCAACAACAAAATCACATCCGATGACCATGTCGGCGTCACTTCTACCATTTCTCTACACAGTCTCAGCGCTTTGATTGGTTGAATTACACAGACCAGTGTCGGAACTAGTACGAAAATAGCGCCTGTTCTGTCCTCACAACTAATATGGTAGCCAGTAGCAAGAGGCAGAATCAGTATACTTTTTCTGATTCATACGACGCTAGATGATGACGTTCTAACTAGTGCTAGCACACTGGATTTCAAGCACGAGCTAGTGTCGTCTGTCGTGTGGGGTATTTATGTTCAACCAGTATAGTAGAGATCACTACTGGCACCATTCAAACTAGTCGACAGCTACTAGGAGAAAATTGCAATTAAATAATCGATTCACCGATCCAGCACAAGCTTATGAATCGACTAGCTACGACAAATTCTTCAATGGATCGACCGAGACTAGAATCGACCAAGTTCTTATTTACATTTATTTTAACCGAGTTAAAACGTTGTCAACAATAAATACTATTTGGTTAATATATTCTATATTCTATATACATTAAAATATTAAACTCACCCGCTTTTCATCTCTCATTGACTGTATTAGAGTGTGTACTAAATTCGACTAAAAATAGTTTTAGACAGAATGGGACTTTTGACAGTCTTAAAGAAGATGAAAGAAAAAGAGAAAGAAATGCGACTATTAATGTTGTATCCTTTATAATAACATGTTCTAGTAATATGTGAGATTTTCTTGTATCATGGTCTCAAAAATATTAAATAACTGTATCTGAATATCCCGCGTGCTACACACGTGTGCACTTTACTTGTACGCTTTAAGGTGGGTGTGCACAAAACTCGTTTAAAGGGCAGTGTTTTTTCCAGTTTTTATAGCAAAACATTTTTTTTTGACCCAAATTAAATCAAATATTACACCAGTAGAAAAATATAGTTTTATTTTATTAACAGGGTAATACTAACAGTTCTAGAATATCTTTATCTGATTACCAAACCCTTCCTTCACCTCTGACAAGACATCTTGTGAATGTGAGGAATTCCAGGCCTCCACCGTGGTTCAGGATTCCACGTTAAACTGTAGGTCCTTCATTAAATGTCAATGCAATTTCCATGTGCACCTAGCTCCCAAGCGCCCTTGAATTTAAGACTATTCAGACACTGCCTAAGTAATTTATTATTATGTTGTGTGTACCTACCATGACATATCATTATTACATTTAAAAAATTCAAAAAGTGTTAGGGCTTTCACAGGTCCAACCTAATATTTCATAATCATATAGTATGAACTACTTAACACAAAAAGAAACAATTCTATTTTTCCTTCCCAACCTATTAACACTTGTTATTTTCTCCTAATTATCTTCTAAATAGCTTACAGTACTTTGGGAACAATACATATTTCTTCCAATTTAAGTGTTGAGGAACAGAACATAAAGAGGTTAGGATTATTACATGCTGTTTAAGGGAAGGTATGCTACACGATCTTGGTTATGATTGTAAGGAGCCAGTCTTTTCTTCAACTTCATTTTTGAAAATTACCTTTCCCCACTATAGTTTTACGCCATTAGTGCTAAATATATTATTAAAATTATTTCGAAATTGTAAAATTTTGCTATAAAATGTTTTAGAGGCATCCAATTTTAAAAAAAATTGGAGAAGACTAGCATACTCCAAATAGTTTATAAAAATAATAAAATTTTCAAAAATTGTAAGGAGGACCACTCCAAATAGCATTTAGAGACATCTAATTTAAAACCTTTATGGGGGAGGGGATATGGAGTGGTGCTGGCCCAGGTGAAAGTCAAGTCTTTATATATTAATTTTTTTGATTGGCCTTCCTTACAATATTAAGGTTCCACCGCCACTGGATTGATAGCTGAAGATAATATTTATTTTAATAGAAAATTTAAATTATTGTTTTCTTTGTTGCAGGGGTTTGTGGGGGCCCCAGGGTGATCTCCCCTTTAAATTTAGCACTGATCGTCAACTATGGGCCAGTTTCATAGTCAAGTTTAGTACGCCTCAAGTGCGGCGCTACACTAAATACAAGACGACACCTACCTAAACCAAAATGGAATGGGCCAGTTTCCTATGCGAGAACGGCCCATTCCATTCGAGTTTAGGTAGGTGTCGTCTTGTATTTAGTGTAGCGCCGCACTTGAGGCGTACTAAATTTGACTATGAAACTGGCCCTAAGTCTATCTAGCCTAATATGAAGTTAAGAAAATCTAAGAAGTAATTAGGTCCAACTAAAATTAACTCTAAATTATCCCAACAAATCTAAAATAGGCTACAATGTGCAGTTGTATGTTCTTGAAATGATATTCTATAAATGAAAAATAATAGCATGATATTAACTCGCATTGAATAAAATAAATTATGTACACAGTTTGTTTGTTTTTAATAAAAACCTTAATAAAAATACTGTAGAGGTTTAGATAACGCTGGCAAGACTACTATTGTGAAACGTTTTAATGGAGAAGCAATCGATTCAATATCACCAACACTTGGCTTTAACATTAAAACTATTGAGCATAAAGGGTAAGTTTACAATATGTATCACTACCTCATCTGCACCTTAGAGAGCCATTTAGATAATTAGCATGGTTTGACACCTTAGTTTAGTCTGTAGCATATCTGCCTACTGAGCTAAGGTTCTCGAGTTCAATTGTTGGCATTGCTGGAAAATTTGTCATTGGTGAAATTTGGGTTCTACTTAATGGCTGGGAGCTGGGTGTTGTGTCTGTTCTAGATTTAAGATTGATACATAGTTTATAGTAGAGGAAGCAAGGCTGAGATGGTATGGCCGTGTAATGAGGGTGGAAAAGGGGAGAACCCCAAAGTGAATGATGGAGATTAAGTATCTAGGAAATAGACTGCAAGGGAGATCAAGAAAAAGATGGGAGGAACAGAAAAGATAAAGTGTGCAAGTGAGAGGAGAACAACATACTTGTAGGCTGAGTGATTGATTGAGGAAAATGTGGTGGAAGGATAGAGGAAGAAAGAGCATTTTAC
This sequence comes from Timema poppense, assembly GCA_902141375.1. NCBI lineage: Eukaryota > Metazoa > Arthropoda > Insecta > Phasmatodea > Timematidae > Timema > Timema poppense. The sequence continues at coordinate 115,847 of CABFOV010000563.1, forward strand.
TAAACTGACCTGGCAACGGGTTTAAAACAGATGATGATGATGACATAGTTTATAAGTCGTGTGCTGATATAATTAATCTGTTTAGAAAGTGCACACACTAAATACCCTGAATAAAAACTTTAAATTAGTGTGCAACACCTCTTATTATTTATCCAGGTTATCCACATTTAACAACACTAATGAGTTTAGAATCATGAAAATAGAATAGAAAATGTACCCACATTTGTATGGAGAAAGAATGGTATTACCATTTACAAAGAAAAACACCCTCACTAGGCCTCCATCAGGTTGAGATTTAAACCCCAACCTCTCTCTCACCTGCAAACTAGATTTAGTCATTGTTATCACCATTGCAGGTAAAAACTATTTTAAGAGCGCATAAGACTTTGTTGTTTTTTTCCAGCATGAATGCTTTATAAAACAATGCCTTTTCAATACATTTTGGTTGAGATTTTAGAATTCTAAGTATTTCTCTTAAAGGTGTGTACTTAACCATTTAAATATCTTGATTTTGTTTAGGTTCATGTTGAACATTTGGGATGTAGGAGGTCAGAAATCTTTGCGCTCGTATTGGAGGAACTATTTTGAGAGCACCGACGGACTGATTTGGGTTGTTGATTGCGCTGATAAAAGACGACTGGATGACTGCAGGAAAGAGTTGCACGAGCTTCTTCAAGAGGAGGTATTTGATTATGAATAATTTTTTTCATAGTTTATAACTAAGAGACCCTGATTTGTGGCAGCAATAAAAATGATTGGATTTCGATATAATAAATTTGAGAGTAAAATATTTGTTTTTGGTAAAAAAATTTAACTATTTAATTCTTATTAAAGTAGTAAGCTATGATGCTAAAACAAAAAGTTTACAGCTAACATTTTTATAATATCCTAAACTAATCAAATAAACATAGGAGGTTGAAAATGTACCACATTGACTCAATACTACTAAATTAGAAAACTTAACATTTCAATTTCACAATAGATTTATTTAGTAGATATAGAAAATGGTTACNAAAACATAGTATTTAGTGTGCTTGAATATTTGGTTGTTTATTCCCCTTCTTCTTCTCTATCCTAAAAAAAAAAATTGCCTACAGTCACATAATAACCGCCATAATATCCAATTCAAACACATTATTTACCAATGGTTTTTTACTGAGAAAAATATATTTCTTAATCTGAGGAAACTTTATTTTAGTTATTGGAATTTTGCTATCATTAATTCACATTTAAATCAACAAAATTGACCATAATTTGCATTTAAAAGCTTAAGTAGTTTATTATGTTTTATTTCATGCATGCATTAATTAATTATTTTTTGTTGTCAACGCATCTCTCTACGGTACCTGTACAGGCTATATGCTAATGCATATGGACTAAATAACACCAACTTAATGTATTAAATTAAATCAATTTTATGACACGCCACAGTGACTTTCTCTCGCTTTTATCTTAAAATATACATTTGCTAAAAACTCGTAAGATTTGTTAAATGAAATAATATACACCGTTAATTACCCATTCTATGGCAGTGGCTCCCAAAAGGTGGTCTGCGGACCACCGGGGTTCCTTGAGCTGTTCTTAGGAGGTCCGCGACAACCGCCTAAATTTAACAAAATAAAAAGCTAAAATAATAATCAAGCAACAGTAAGCTTAATCTTAACGAATAAAAAGCTTCCTCTCCTCCTCACCCACCTGTGCATTGGTTACTGCGCTTCTCCTCCTCACACACCTGGGCAGTACTCTGCGCATCCCAAGGCCACTGTTCGGTTCTCAGACCGACCAGTCGAGTCATCATGTCACTAATCATATAGCACTGCTAGTAGTCAGACATTGCAAAGTTATTCATATTGATTTGTTACGATGTATTATCTTCTTGTGATTGTTTTTAATCATGGACCTTTGGCTTAAAAGTGGTGATTAAAAGAGGTTTCACTTATCTCATTAATACTAGACACAAATTAATAAATTTGAACCTTTAATCATTAATAAATTTTCATTTACAGTAGGCCTAACTAACCTTTTCTGTGTTAACTTTTAGTATTAGATTCATTATTATTACAACTAGCGTGTTAGTGTGAAAATAAAAGTGTGTAAAAACACATTTGATTCGGATTTACTGTGCCAAATTCCCAATTTTGTAGGGTTTCTAACATGAATTATTAATGAGGGGAGAGGGAGGTGGAGGGGCTGCTATTTTCTATACATAGAATAGATTAGATTCTGGACTGGTAGGTAATTGGGAACCAATGCTCTATGGCATTAGGAAAAAGAAGGAATACTGTTACAGAAAAATTGAGAAAAGAGAAGAAATATATTTGTCCACTATAGAACATGATAATTAAATTGATTTTCAAACAATTTAAAAGTGTAAACGCTCATATTTATGGGCTCTAGTGATAGATTAATACATAAATGGTAATATTGTTATTTCTAGAAAATATAAATGTTTTTATCTTACTCATTCCAGAAAGTTGCACTATTTTCACTGAACTGAAACACTTATATTTTCTCTCTCTTTACAGAGGCTACTTGGCGCTACTTTACTAGTGTTTGCAAATAAACAAGATCTTCCTGGTTCCTTTTCTAGTCAAGAAATAACAGATGTAAGTCGATTGTTTAGTTCCTTAAGGAAAAGTCTTTGAACAAAATAATCTTGGAGCAAATAAGTTTTAATCTTTACCTAAATCACTGGTCACAAGGCCTATGGTGTTAACTCTCACAATCAACTTGATTGCTGGAGAGGGGTAGTAATCCCAGGTTTATGCAATGAGTTTTTTTTAATCCCACTCTCTTTGCCACCCAAACGCATTAACTTCTTGCTCATCCTTACCTCACTTAGTAAATGTCTGGACTACCCACATATTCACACTAAGATATTGTGCACACACAAAATATCTAATCCTTTGAATCCTATTATTGTCATATCATAAGAAAAGCTTCACTCAGAACAAAATGTGTGTTAATGGCGGGATTGACTCTATGTCATCTTAAATGGTGAGCTTGGCTTGGAACCAGGGAGTCAGGATTTTGTTGAATACAAGCAGGGTGCTTTTTCACATTAGTATTCTTATCATCTCTCCAGTAAAATCTAGTTTCATTTCCTTAAACATTCACATTTCTTAAACTTTGCTTGTTACATGACAATTTCTAAGACACTGATATAATTAATATTATACTAGAAAGGGAGATAAAAAACACTAAAGAATGAGTGGATACATAAAAAAACACTTTAAAACAAAGGAATATTAACTATTAATAAGATACAAAAATTTACAAATATTGTGCACTAATGTAAAGAGATCTAGATATTAAAGAGGATGTCAACAGGTTGTGCTACATAATAGTATCTACACGTTACTCTTTTCTAACATAAGTGGACCTCATCTTTTGTTACATCTCATTAATTAATATTTTTTTATTTACTTTTTACATGGCTACAAAATAATATTAGTCATTGAGAATTCTTGTTATTCTATGAATATATCATTCTTGCAAACCTATATTTTGGACAAAATGTCACAGGAAAACTTCACAAATATTATTTTCTTATATATTTGTAATGTTGTGTGTTGTAGATCCTAGAATTGAATATGATTAAGACACACAATTGGAAGATTGTTGGCTGCAGTGCAGTCACAGGGGATAATCTTGTCGCAGGGATAGACTGGCTTGTTTCGGATATTTCTTCGAGAATATTTACCCTCGATTGATCTAGACTTAAGTCATCCCTGAAAACAAGTCCTGCATTACCGCTCTGTGTACATATATGCAAATTAATTTACTACTGTTAAACATTTATTTTCATTTAACTCATTGTACATTTATCATAATTTTGGCATTGGTTTATATGATTTATTATACTTTGAACATTTTTCCAAGTTAAAATAGCTTAATTAAGAGTTGAAATATTAAATTTTAGTAAGATTCCATTCCATTATTGTAATCTACTTAACACTTTTTACCCACAGTATTTTGAGTTTATTCATAGGTACATAATGTGTCCTCAGCAAAAATAAATCAATAAATATTGAAATCAATTTTCTCATCCACTAAACAGCTTCTTTGTTTATTTATATTCTGGATTATAATCTTATCATCCACTAAACTTATTTGTCTATTCATAGTTTAGATTATTTTATGTTCTATTTTAATAAATTAATTTCTTCACCTATTTACTATTATTAATTACTTAATCAGTAGTCGATTAAGAGCCAACCAATTAATTTAGTATTATCTTTCAGCAACACTAAAACTGGCCAACCAGCTTTGAGAATTTCCTAGGTATATGTGTTTGTGTTTCATTGGAGGAGATCGTAGTGGTCTATTGGCTGAATAAGAGTTTGTATAAACCCATTATAATCAGTTTTAAATTACGAGTAACCTCATTTTAAAGTACGTACCTGAAAAAAATATTAACTAGGTTTTGGCAATTTAGTTGAAGCAAATTTGTCAATCTAACATTTGAACAAAATAAGTTAGTGCTTTTATTGTATCATCAAATTGTTGATTCGAAATGTTATTTTTGATACCACAAAACCATATCAATAAGTTTATCACTATGTATTTAGTTGAAATATTGAAAAATTTTATTGCTGGTTTCAGAGAAAAGTTTATTTTAAAAAAACACTGATTAAAATGAAGAACATTGATAAATTTGGGACATTTAACTGAAAACTTTCAATATTTGCATCAAAGAAAAAAATAGTGTACTGTAGCACATCTTATACTGTCTTTTCCCTTTTCAACATTGAGTTGCGTAACAACTAAATATAGTTCCCCACCAAGGTCCAAAGTGTCTAAATAAATAGGGATTCCCTTTGGAAAACAGGGAATTCCATAGTAAGAGAATATTGCCGACCCTAGATACACAATTTCGCCAACCTAAATTTCCATGCAGTTTATTTTTAAATTAATATTCATTACAAAACACTAAAAAAAAATATTGGGAAAACCTCGAAATTGTTTATTACCAAATATATTTATTAAGAACAAAACAACATTAAAACAACATTGTGTGCACATTTTAGTGCATTAAATTGCATTTCACTTTGTCTCTAGATCAAAAATATCTAGGTTTGAATACTGGCTGGACAAATGGTTTTACAATCCTCTTTTCATACTAATGCATTTTTTTTTTCAGCTGCCCTCATCTTTATACCTTAAAGAAATTTGTAAATAATCCTTATGTAAAACATACAAATTAAATCAATACCACTGAATATTATTGAGCGATAATAATTTAAACAGTCTTGTTTCATTTATTTAATCTTAAAGGATCTAAAAATATATTGTTATAGTAAATTGGTTGGGTTCAAACAGTCATTTACCGTATTTTACTGTATGAAAGGTATAATAATTAATTGTCTTCTTTTGTTCACTAAGAAAAACATAATATGTTTATGTAAAAGTAAATTTATAAATTTTTCATGTAACATAACATATTTAAAATATATCTTGCTAATTCATAGAAAAAATAATGTAATTAGTATGTTGAGCTAATAAAAAAAAAAGCATTTTTATTTTACTTTGTCTTCCTCCCCTTTTTTCCCCTTCCCTTTTTTCTTTTTTTCTTTTTTCTCTTTTGGTTCTGGAGGTTTTGTATCAGGGTAGAGATTGAGGTAATATTCTTTCATGGCTGCAACATCTACAAATGCTCGTTTTGTGTCGGGAAACAAATTCATAATTTCTTGAACAAGTTCCGGTTCAACTTTTAGCTTTTCATCTTCAATCATCTTGATAAATTTTGTTTTCAATACTGGATTTTCTCCCAATTTAAGTATAAAGTGCCTACAATAAAAAATATGCAACAAGTCACAATTGCCCTATCTAACAGCTAGAAAAGTTACTAGATCTACTTTCACATAACTAATAGGGGTGTGCAAAACTTCAAAATTTCAACTCGACTTCAAAACAAATATCACCTTCAGCTTCGCTTTGTAAAAAAAAATTCCAGCTTCTACAATTACGAAGCTTTGCCATCAAAATATTGAAGGCTAAAATACTCAATTCATTATCATTCCTATTCTGAACTACTGTATACATTACTAATTAATATTCATATGAGGGGAAAAAAAATTTAATTGAACTTGTAAGTTGTGATAGTAACTTAATTCATCATATAAGATGAAATATTTAAAAATTTTGCAATAAAACAATTTCATGCCAATTTAGTTTATCAAGTTATGTATAAATAACCACAGTATACTATTTTTTCAATCATAAAACAACAAACAAAAAAATTTGAACTTTGATTCGGCTTCAAAAATATTTAATATTTTCGATTTGAGTTTGCTTGAAATTGAAAAAGTGTACTTTGCACACCCCTAATAACTACCGTATTTCTTAGATTCTAAAAGACACACTCCTCCCATTTAAACTTATCTGAAAACAGTCTTAGAACCGATGGTGTCTTAGAAATCACAGGTTGTTTTTTTTACCAACTTTCTCGATGGCTCAGAAGAGTCGTAGACTCTGATATTGAGTCAGAAGGAGGAGATGAAAAACATACCTACTGACAAAGGTACAGGAAATGTGGATAGAAAAGAATAAAAAGGGGACAAATACAATATGGCTTTTACAGTGAAAATAAGAACACAATTTACATTACCACCACTGGACAAAGCGATAATGGCTGCCTCTAAAAGAAAATCGATCATTACCACTCAATCTCGTGACCTAGGTTTCATTCTCTCAGAACTCATCAGGAGGGAGTGGCAGAGGCAGCCATTACCTCTGTCTAGTGGCAGCAATGTAAAGTGTGAACTGTATTATTCTTTCCCTGTTATGTTTCTATCCACCTTTCAAATACATGTGCAAAATACCTCAACAAATTGAAAAGAGATTCCCTTAAAGAGATCTACAGTATACTTACAAATAAGACACTATTGTTAGTGAATTGAATTTTGTTATTAAAATATTTCTTATTTATATGGTATTTTATCATTAAATTTTTCATTTATTTTCTTAAATCAAAGCTTTTTTTTGTTGGTGATACTGAAAAATTAAGGTGACTCTTACAATTGATGGAGTCTTAGAATCGAAGAAATAAGGTAGATCTACCTTCACACACATCAAGTCATATTATCTGCAGCTGTCACTTTTGATAGATATTATCAAAACCTATACAATAACAGTAATAATATAATAAGCTGTTATCAGTTTTGGCCGCGAAGATATATGTGTTTTTATTTTATAAAAGGCTGTTCTTATCATAATTGGGCTCTACTTTGATTTTTTCTATGTCTTTTGTGATAAATATGCATTGCAAGTACATACTCCATTTCAAAACAAAAATACCCACTTAAATTTGCTGAAAGAGATATTTGTAATAATTTTTTAGTGTCAAAAGTAATAGTGACTTGTTTTAACTCTTGGATATCTGAAAACACACTCAAAATTTCATCTTTTATTTTGATCACAGTTTTTCTTAAATTAGGTTTAAAATGGATTAGTTTCATTTATAAACTTTTTAAACTTTGTTTTTTGGTGCCAACAAAATACAGAAGATTTGTTGCCACTTTTCCCCTATTATAAGAATCCATTATCTATTATCACACTTTGCCTATTTTTATAAGTTATTTCAGAAGGCTTGGTTTGTTTTTGGATTGATCATAGTTGTACAAGACTGCCTCCTTTTTATTAAATTTGGATTCATTTGGGGTATATAATGTGCACACACCAACATAATAATTAGATCAAACCCCACCATACAAACTAGCTTAATTCTAGAACAGAGACATAGCATGTCCCCTAACCATTAATTCATTATTGTAAAGGAGGGAGGACTAATTTGACCAACAATAGATTTTACAGCCATGCCGGAAATCAAACCAGGGAGCCTTGGTTCAATAGATAGGTATGCCACCGACTGATTAAAGTTTTGAGACTACCCATCAAGTAGATATATAAGATAAAATCACCCCAGATCACGCCGATCCTTCTTTTTCTTTGGCTTCTGTGCTTCAAATTTAGCCCGGGCAAGATGGATCTTTCTCGCATCTGGAACACTTATTTTATAGTTGTTGTATATCCCACCTACAGTGATCTTCACGTCTCGCAGTTTCAAGATGTTGGCTTTCAACTGAAAATAAGTTTCCCAAAAAGGTAAAATGTAACTTTAACTTAAGAGGAACCCGCTTCAATGTTTGGATAGTCCAAACACTTAAGGTGGTGTTGTCACAAGAGACTGTATTGCTTAAGACAAGATTTAGGTTTGAATCTTGATCAGGGTGTACTGAGGGTGGTTTTTCCTAAATTATTTTACACTCTCATTACATGCAAATGTGAGCTTATTTCCTCGTTTCTACCTATTTAAGGTATTTAACATGAACTTTATGAACCAAATGATTATAACAGCACAATGATAAGTTATATGAGTGAGATCGAAAGGGCCTACCGATTTTGCCAGGACAGGTATTTTCACATACCTTGCAGGGTTATATTACATGCAACAATCAACATGGGACTGACGGCTTTACTTCCCCTCTAAAGAAAGTTGCGATACAGATATTTATTGCCCAAGAAAAATCTGTCGACTCCAGCTGGGTTTGATTCCACAAACATCGAGTCCTGAGGCAAGCATTTTATCCCGTGACTTTTAAGGTCAACTACTCAATTCTACCTTTCTTATGAGAGTTACACAACGTAAGAAGCGTTCTCTTCACAAGTCCATGAGAATCTTTGTGGCATACTAAATCTCCACATATGCATCTTTGTTGTTAACCCAGGCATTTTAAGCGTCACGGTATGTTATTAATTGTCTTGTGAAGGAAATCCTGGGGGAACACTTCCTAACACAGCACTGATATGTTTCTTCAATTATTCCAGAGTGGGTGGCTTTGTTTGGTAGACGTCTTTGGCTCAAACCCACAAATAGAAATCATATGGTGTTGTGTATTGTGTGTCTTTGCATTTTGCTATGCTCATTGTTTTTTGGTGTGTCATTTTCTATTGCCATGGGCCTGTAGGTTTTGTTTATTGTTGTCTAAAATGAAGCGACCGAACAGGGTCCTCTTTTTGTGCGTGTGATACAATAAATAATAGTTAAGTCTGAGTTGCTTAATTCAGTGGTCCTGCAAGTTGTTACAAAATAGGGATTCCTCAGCCGTCAATCCCGAAAACATGGCGTGTGGTCAGGACTTCTGGTAGGCCATTGGTGTGGAAAGTGTCTGTCCATCTAGACACGAAAGAAAAGGACGAAATGCTGTGGGACACCATTCTGCTGAAAAATAACATTGGGAGACCACTGGACACATATCTTGATGCAGCATGTTTAGGTACCAGTCACCGTTCATGGTGTCTCACAAGAGGATGGAACCAATGACATGGTCCGGGGTCACGCTGCACCACACTGTCACCTTTGGTCGATTTTTAATTTTCTAAACAGTTTTGTCTGAATCGCTATCTACCCAATATTGGCAGTTGTGTCGATTCACGAAACTACAAACGTGGAAAACTGCCCCATAAGTTCGAATAGCGTCAAAAAAAACACATTTGTCTAGTCATTCTGACACAAAAAAGCATTATTTCTTCATATTCCATGATTCTATCACAGTCCTCCATTGATAATTCCTGTACCTAATGAAGTTTCCAGGGCTGAAAGTAACATTATTGCTAATCGGTCAATAATTAACAAAACTACTGTTATTTCAATTCAGATAGTGATTTCCCACCCATCCTGTATATACGTATAAGCTGAATGGGTAGTGAGACACAATGAAAACATTCTTTGGTTAAGCTAATAACAGGGAAAATAAATTATATACTATTTTAAAGAATTTATCCAAACTATTTGTAGACTCTTTAAGGGTAAAGAAAAACAAGGACGGAAAAACTTCCCGCATGGATAAGGGTGGCCATCTAACAAGAGACCTCGGTTCAATTCATCACCGAGGTGCATACAGATTACTAATTTCTATGTGAGGTTCCTCATTCTGGTTTCTTGGGTTTGATAGTTTTTATGTTGATAATACTTAGTATTGACACATGAATATCATACCTATTTATTTAATATGAACAAACACATGGGTTATTTAATTACTCATTCTATTAGGTAAGGATGAGGAGGATAATTTGGAATAAAGTGATGAGAAAACCAGTATTAAATCACATGTAAAAAAACTTTTCACCAGCCAACTGAGATTTGAACCTTTACACGTTAGAAATAATCTTAATCTTGTATTTGTGTAGGTACACCAGTACACAGAGGTTCATTTTACCTTCTAACTCATTTTGTAAAAACTTTGCTCAAAAAATCTTTTTTAGTGTGCACTGCATCTTTCTGTATGTCCTGGCTATCTACATATTTACACTATCGGGGTTGGGACGAGTTGAATTTAGATGATAATGTGAGAATGACACCTTAGAACATGCATGTAAAACTATTTTGATCATAAGGGCCACATTGAACGTTAAAAATACTGAGCGGGTTGCGTTTAAAATATCTATTACATTGTCATTATCTTAAGTAAAAAATTCCAACTTTTTTTTTAGTACTGTGCTTTACCACCCTTTCGGGCTATAAACCTAACTACTGATTACACTAATGTGTTAAAAATTAAGAAGGTTGAATTTTAGAGGAAGTGTATCTGCATCTGCATGGTGGGAGAGTGGAGAATAATTTAATAAAACCACCCTCAGTACACCCGACAGGGATCGAACCTCGATCTTTCCATCTTCAGACTAGTCTATTGCAAGAGTAGCGCCTTACACCATGCAACCACCAAATCAGATAATTCCAACTTAGTATCGTATTATTACAAAGAGAAAAGAGTAGGCCTATATTTTTTAGCAAAAATTTCAAGCCTTTTAAATGTATAAGTGGTATTAATATCAGGTTTTAAATCTTATGCCAAAGTCATTTTGTATACAAATGTGTGTCTGTAAGATGAAATCTCTCAGGTGTTTGGTTTCATTTCTTGTGTGAAAACAACTGTTTACATATATATGTGCTGCCAGACATTGCATATATTTGATGTGCAAACTCCATTTTTGGGAAATGATCCATACCCAAGAAAGAAAACAGATTTAATACACAGACCTTACATGTCAGGATTCTCCAAATTATGTCAAATCCCCAAATATCGCATTCTACAAGGTTGTATTTCCTTGCCTCATATAAAAAGAAGGGAGTTGCATAGCACTTGAACATTCAAAATGTTTTGTGTGCTTTGTGCTTGTGCTAGATCAGTGTTTCCCCAACTGGTATGTGCCACCCAGAGGTATGCCCAGGGTTTCAAGGGATACGTGATGTCCCACTTAGTTTCAATAGGCATACTTTTTTTTATAATATAAAGTCTGATTAAAGCATATTTTGATTTGTTATTATGGACTTTTAAAAGCCTTTTCCTCACTTTTTCATGGCTTTGTTTATCGTAACAAAAAAAAACCTCCATGGCATCAGCTCACAATCGAGCCATACTGACCGAGCGGCCACCCTATGTTGGCCAAGATAATGCCAACTTTTGTGGATAGAGAGTATCATGTGGTCATAACAACAAACCCACTGGTTGTTAATCTCAGTTTTCTAGATCGGATCTGCTACTTTTTCATTCGAGTAGCTCCTCGTTTGTCCTCACAAGGCTGAGTTTACCCTGTTCCAGAGCCAATGCTTCATATAAAAATGTGAAAGTACCAAGGAATGAACCCAGAACCTCTGGCTCTGTAACCAGTAACTCAGATAAATAGACCACAGAGGTGGTCCAGCTTAACGCCAAAGCTTTATTAATTTAAGAACAACTGTTTTTACTTTACAGAATAGCAGTTATTTGTTTCCTTGTTTTTTTATGAAGAACTGGAAGAATTATGTTGGTTAGGCCATGTCCCCAAAAGTAGTATGCTATTGGTGAATGTTTTAGAAACACTCTTGTACATGGTATATCTCCAGTGAATAGCCTTAAACTGAAGGTAAGTAGAAATGGGTGTTTATTCATTTATATATTTAGCACTAATAAAGTCAACCTCAACCTCAGTGGTCTTAAGATAGATTTCTTGCCTCGGGACTCAAATGTTTGTGGCTTCAAACCCAGATGGGGTCGATGGATTTTTATTGAGTGATAAATATTTGCAGCACAGCTACCTTCGGAGGGAAGTAAATCCATCGGTCTCATGTTGATTGTGGCATTTAAAATAACCCTGGAAGGTATGTGAAAATACCTTTCCCGGCAAAATGGATGGCCATTTCGTTCTGACTAATGAAAATTCCATAATCAACCGGTTCAGAAAGTCCATGCTAAATTACTTCAAATAAATAAAACCAAACACTAATAAAATACTCGCCTGTAAGAAATCTTTGTTGAGCCATATCCCGTCAAGATCTAGTTCCGAGAGCGTGGTTAAAGGATTGAGTAGAGTTTTACATAGAATGATGGCATCTGAAGGTGCTATTGGGTTGAAGGCAAGTTTCAGAATTTGAAGGGACTTGCTTTTCAGCACGCCCGTCCTCAGTAATCGAACTGTCAAAGCTTCCATTCTTGCCATATGGAAATAATGGATTACTTAAGTTTATTGTGAATAACATAAAACATGTGTTATTTCCCTGCACAGTTGCTGCTGTAGGGTTGTTGCCAGGGCAACCAAAGCTTGACTGTTCTCGTTGCCTCAGTATCTTGACCAACCACACACAAAATAATGTGATGAACGAACATGTCTGTTGGCAATAAACAGTAAGTTTGATACTAAATGGGAGGAACCCATTTACTAGTACAGTCACGTTAAGACTTGTTTACCTCAGCAACAACCCATCCTAGTATTGCAACATGTGTGATCTTTATCTTAATTTATGTATGTATTTCAAATTAATATGGAATAATCAAATGGCCATTTTAAACAAATATCTAAAAATAATACTTAAGATGGATGGAATCCTCTTTTAAATACAAATCTTAATCTTTAATTTTGAATATTCATTTCATCTATAGATTAAAATCATAGGAAAACATTAGATGTGAATACCTAGTTAACTTTTGATGCATGAAGTTAGTTATTCCCTTTTTTTTCATCTCAATTTTGTTTGTATTTGTAAATAAATTAGGATTAACAGATTCTTGATCAATGTTAATACACTATGTATGGCTGGCTAAGATAAGGGAGGTTATTTTATTAGCATGTGGCATTTATTAATGTCCCTGTCCTATCGCCCCCCTCTCCCCTCCCCAAAAATACCCCTGAATAACCTTGTTATATTATCAACGGTTATCACTTCTACTATATGATTCTGGAAGTGAAATTTGTGTTGTAACAATTTACAAGCATTGCCTTAATTGATTTCTTTAGAATGCTTTAATCTGTATCAATGCAACTAGTCCACACAGATAGTAAGACCTATTCACAGAAAAAAAAAGTGTTTTCTATCTCTGTAAATTTTGATAATTATTATATAATATATGTTCACTCGCGCAATTAACTAGACTACAAATGACAAGGAGATCATCATAGTTCGATACTGACCAGGTGTAGTGAGGGTGGTTTTTCCTATATGGTTTCTCACACAAATGTGGCTACACTTCCTCTAAATTAAACCTTCCTAATCCCTAACACATTAGTGTAGTTAATACATAGGTGTATAACCCAAACAAGTGTATGTGTATATATATATATATATATATATAATATATGATGAACAATTCAAAAATTCCATTTTTATGGAAAAATTTCCCATACTTTCAAAATGCTCACCAGCCCTAATCTGTTATATTGTTGATCCACATTCAGTAGGAGTTTTAAGGCCCGTTATTCACATTAATAATCAAATCAGTGATCGTTGATCTGTAAATGTAAATATTAAAAAAAGTTCATTTTCATGTAACTATCCATTACTCTTAAATGCTAGTATTTTTATGAACGGATATTTTGGTTTTTCTAACTTCATAATTTAACATAGGTAATTCAGTCTTCAATCTATGAATGAGTTTGTACTAAAATTTCAAATAAATGGTGGTACCAAATTGGTTTTCCTTCTATAACAAAATCTCATTAAAGACTTTGAAATAAATCAATGGAAAATAGAATTAATTCTGAAACATTCTGCTTTTTCCAAAAAATAGAATTAATTCTGAAACATTCTGCTTTTTCCAAAAAATATCTCAAATTCTAATTAAACTTTCTTGAGTTTTCAAAGAAAATAAGACCCCATACAGATGGTCACACTATCTAAGGTGACAAGCTTGCAATAAACTTGATGATCAGCGACAGAAGAGGTCAAAGATCAAATCTTGGCCGGGTGTTATTGGGGTAATTTGCCATTTGATTCATCACTGTAGCTTTCTCATACTGTACTTTCTACATGCGAAAGAAAGCAGGTTCATTTCCTACTGGTCACCTTAATCCCCCCCTCCCCCCTAGAACAAATTGTTGGTAAATTTTGTATTAAACATATTACTAATAGTAAAAAAAAAAAAGAGCAAGGAACCTCATAGATTTAAATATATGGACTTGAATGAATGATTTCATTATTACAAATACTCTATCTTGAAGTAGTTATGATACTGTTTAATTGGGAAATCAGATTAATGATTTAAGTTCATACCGCAATTTTATGTATTATTCACCTGACAACAGAGTTTAATATCGTATCTGACTTAATAGTAGTTGGAGGTGTGTAATCAGCTGTGGGCCCTATTTGTAGGCTGGGGCGAAAAGTAAAGTTGTTAATAGTAGCTGGGGTCCTAAAAATGGCCAGGCTGGCTTAATTGTAGCTGGGTCAGAGGGATATTGAAAAAAATTTCATGGGTCTCACATTACACAATTTTCCTAGTACCTTCTTCTGTTATTCAACTCTGGGCTGAGATTTCTTGGTAATTTTTGCACTTTACATTGTGGAAGGGCCATATAATTCAACTAAAAGCATGATCCCTAATTTTAAATCCCTAGTCTTTTCTTTTTTTAGCCGGAGCTCTAAAAGTAGTAGGAGGCTCCAATTTTAGCCGGTTTGGAAAGTAAAGTTGTTAATAGTAGTTAATAATAATAATTAGGTCTAATATGGTATTTTTAAATATTATTTTTCAATAGTCTATATGTTTTTTTAATATGATAAAACAGTTTCACTTGTCTAAGTTGCTCTTTTTTCTAAAAATATTACATAAAACTTTATTTTGAAGCAATAACTGGGTCAAGCTGTATTACCTACCTAAGCGGGGTGAAGGAAGGGCCCTTCAGGTCGAGTAACAATCACATCAAAATAAACTCACAAGTTCCAACTGAGGTTGAGCATCTGCAAGGTCTTGTTTTTACGTAGCATATTCCTAAGTGCTTGTCCAGTGTGCATCATGCCGAGACCGTTCCAAGATAGGTCGAGTTTGAGTATCCCCTCATTGAGAGACATGCCACGCATCAGTGCCATAATCCCGGCGCGTGGGTATAAACTGTTCCACGAGAGATCTAGATCCTCCAGGCTCCAATTCATTTCCAGGGCTTCTTCGAGTAGTTGAGCTGATCTCTCTCCGAGGTCTGGTTGGTACAGTGTAAAATTATATAGTTTTCCCACCCCTTTATATTTATAAAACCAATCCTTCAAAGTAAATTATATTCTAATTTCTTATTTTAATATTTTATTTGTCTTGTAAAACAAAGCCAAAATTTTCGTATTTGTACTTATTTAATATTCAAATTGGGTGACCTGGCGGTCTAGGGGTAAGGTGTCAGACTTCTATGCTGGCGGCCAGGGTTCAATCCTCGGTCCCGGCAAAGATTTATCTGATTACCAAACCCTTCCTTCACCTCTGACAAGACATCTTGTGAATGTGAGGAATGCCAGGCCTCCACCGTGGTTCGGATTCCACGTTAAACTGTAGGTCCTCCATTTCATCTCACAATCACCCTACCATTACACATTAGCGTAAGTGCGTATAACCCGAACGGGTAGTAAGACGCGGTGCTANTGTAGGTCCTCCATTTCATCTCACAATTACCCTACCATTACACATTAGCGTAAGCGCGTGTAACCCGAACGGATAGTAAGACGCGGTGCTAATAATAATAATAATAATAATAATAATAATAATAATAATATTCAAATTTACTATCACTTATGTGTATGAGTCATGCTTTTGAAACACCTGCATCTTAGTAAAAAAGAAAACTCCTCCCACTTTTGTTTTAGACCTATAACGTGCGTTCTTGATTGGTGGATAAAGAGAAAAAGAGTTAGGGCCAGTTTCAAAGTCAGACTTAGTACGCCTCAAGTGCGGCGCTACACTAAGTACATGACGACACCTACCTAAACCAGAGTGGAATGGGCCAGTTTCCAATGTGAGAACGGCCCATTCCATTCGAGTTTAGGTAGATGATGTCTTGTATTTAGTATAGCGCCGCACTTGAGGCGTACTAAGTCTGACTATGAAACTGGCCCTTAGTTTTGGTGTTAAGATATCTTAAAATAAGGGTTAACAAAAGCAAGCAAAGAAGCCATATGGCTCTGGAAGACTTGCTCAGGAATCATCTAATTGATCAAGTGTGTATTCAATCGCTTAAAAAATGTTAAAGTAGCAATATGTTATAAACTGTTGCTTAATAAATCTTGAAGTATAAGGATGTGTATTCGATTGCTTCAACGAATGTTAAAGTATAGTCTGGTTTTGGTTGGAAGTACAGTTAAGAAAATTCAAACATATTTCGTTGCGGTCACCATCGATAATATTTTCTATATTTATATACCTCACTAAGGAAACCCTCTTATCACTTTATGAGGTAAGTGTATTATATTTGGAAGAAGGTATAGTAAAGTTGGATAGAAACATAAAAGGGACAAACCTATTATGACTTTTACAATGAAAAGAAGAACACAGTTCACACTTTAAATCACTACCATTGGACAATAGGTAATGGTTGCCTCTTAAAGAAAATCGATCGTCACCGCCCAATCCCCCAATCTAGGTTTCATTCTATCGGAATTCGTCAGGGAGGAGTGTGAAATGTGCAACACAACTTCCTAAAAGTGGAAACAAAAAAACAACACAAAAGTGAGAAAATATAAAATTTGAAAGAATGATAGGACACATAGAAAGGTATAACATAAAGGACAATCACAGGAAAAAGATAATGGATACAAATTTCTCATAAAGCGATAAGAGGTTTTTCCTTATAGATATATATTATATATTGACATCCATTGTCCTTTCCCTGTGTTTGTCCTATGTGTTATACCTTTTACATGTTCCTATCTATGTGTTCTATCATTCTTTACAATTTTACATTTTCTCTCTATTGTGTCCCCCCCCCCACCTCCAACCCCCCTCTTTTAGTAAGTTGCGTTGCGTGTTTCACACTCCTCCCTGATGAGTTCTGATAGAATGAAACCAGGGATTGGACGATGACGATCAATTTTCTTTAAGAAGAAACCATTATCTCTTTGTCCAATGGCAGCAATGTAAAGTGTGAACTGTGTTCTTCTTTTCATTGTAAAAGACATATTGTGTCTGTCCCTTTTATGTCTTTCCATCCACCTTTCCTATACCTTCTTACAAATATAATTACGATACTATTAGTGTTAATTTATAAATATTGATAACATTTATAAAAAGTAACATTTGCATATAGCATGACTTGGTATATGAATATATTAAAATTGTTTTTGTAACTTAAATAATATTTAGATACTGTTCTCCTCACCAAATTCAGAGTATATATGGATGTGCTTCGATGTTGGTTGAAAATTGTGAAGCTGAACGAACATGAAATCACAAACGCAGAAATGTAAAAGATTTCAAAAATTGGTCAACAAATGTTAAAGTTGCAAGATGTGTTTAATTGATAGATAATTGTTACGTTTAACATGAACTATGAGAATAATAAAATATTGTAAATTATACTACACAAAATAAAAACAGTTATTTCTGAAAAACTTATATATCATCTAAATAGCCAGTGTATGAATAACTGAAGTGAATCCAAATAAATGAGAAAATCTAAAGTAAGATAATGACGTTGCTAATTTCTAAATCTCAACTTGGGGCACTAAAGAAGATGAATTTCAGAATGTCACAAATATTGGTTAGAATCTAATGTTGGCTAAATTTATTTGTAACAACATCGACAATTTCCCGGCCTAAGGCAGGCATGAAATATTCGTTTGATCAAAACGGCCAAACTGAAAATATTAAGGGGGCTGTTATGGGAGTGAAGAGAATGGATAGGATGAGTAATGAAAGGATGAAAGAATATTTAAGGAAGAGAGAGCCATTGAAAGATAGGATAAAGAAGGCACGATTGAGATGGTACGGTCATGTGAGGAGAATGGATAAGATACCAAAAAAGATGCTGGATATTAACGTAAAATAGGGGGCAGGAAGCTAAGAATATGAAAATATTGGTGTTTAAAGGGAGTGCAGAAAAGTGTGGAGGAGAGAGGTGGTGGTGAGAAAGAATACTATATAGAGGATTATGTTTCGTAGAGATCCGGCCAGTGCCTAGGAAGTGTTCATATTGATGATGATGATGATGATGATTAAAAGCCTGTTAAATGGCATTAAGGATATTGTAAGATGTTATCAATGTTCCCCCCCAAAAAAAATATGTTGTATCTTCCAAATGGTTCCTTCTTAGTAAAATTGGACAGTATTAAACATCATCATATTAATATTATTACTATATATGTTATCTTGGAGAAGATTTATTGGAAGTCAAGCAATGGAAATACCAGTAATATTCAATCGAGTGATAAATTACAGCCGAGAATGTAACCAGGAGTTTTTGGCTTTTAGTGCCAAAGCTCTACCATTGAGACATCAAAATTTGTCTTATACACACCAAGCCTCAGGCCCGTATGCAAGGAAGATGCTGAGCACGGCCAGAGTACAGGCAGAGTATGAGCCTCGTGCTAGTACGATCTATGACGCAATATCTTGAGTCTCACCAGAGTCTGGTCCCGGGCTGGCCCAGGCTATATATACTCTGCCCGTACTCAGAGGATATTTCCACAATGCTCTGCTAGTGCTCAGCCTGTACTCTGGCCGCACTCAGCATTGTCCTTGCATACGAGCCTCAGTTGTAAAACAATGGCATTCAAAACCAAATATAATGGTTTCGGTACCTGTGCCTTGGTTTCTCTCTTTACTTTCTCATACAAAGAGAAAGTATTATAGTCGGGAAAATGTTCGAGTTCATTATGAATAATATTTACATTTTGTGTGACCTCGAAACAAACAAAAAAAATGTGGATTTTACAATATGGTCAGTATTTATGTCTGTCTCTCCCTGGGCATTGATCTGAAACGGTTTTATGGATTTTGGCCAACTTTGATATTTATCTTTTATATCAATATACTTCAGGATTTTATTTTCATATTGACCCTAGCCCTCAATTTAAGGAGTTTTCCAATGAGTGATTTTTATTAATTTTAGATGTGAGGGTATTTTTATTTAGGTACTCTTTATGAGCCACTGCAGGTAAATAACACTCATCCCAAAATAATTTTCCCCAGTAAAACTCTTGGTATACTTCTAAAAAAATATTAAGTTGCTGCATTTACATTTATAGGGCGTGATTGAGATGCAAGAAAAATTCAATGATCTTCTAGCGAGTGACGTGGACTATGCCCAACTTCTGGGCGGAGGAGACAATGAAAGGTGAAAGGCTTTGGGATGGAGACTGATGAGAAGAAGACTCAGCTGATGCCCAAACTTTTACTACAAATCTCCAGGGCGCCGACTAAAGTTGTTGTCATTAGTATCATGTACTACGCCATTAGAGTAGGACCTGCATAAGGGATTCAGAGGAACTGGGAGCAATCTGATTTTATAAGCGCCCACTTTCACAAAAAAACAATTACCTTAAGGTGGTAGTGTAAAGAACGAGAGTTAAGGGAAGTATTTTTACAGTTTTGATAGCAAAACCTTTTGACCATAATAAATTTAATATTGCTCCAGTAGAAACCTAAAGTCTAATTTTCCTCACATGATGATATCAACAGCTGTTAAATATATGTTATGAGTATAGTGGCATTTGATGAAGTATTTTCTAAATGAAGAGTGAAAGTTGTTATTGAATTCAAGGATACCCTTGACATATATTCAAGAAATGTTGAGGTCACCATGCCTAAATCAAGGTACTAATTATTTTACTAAATTAATACAACGTAACTAATAACACTGTGTCCCACGGGGTAAGCAAGAAACTGTGCATATAGCTAAAAAACAACTCTGGACTTAATCCATCCTCACTAACTTTCTCCACAATTCCCTACCATTGCATACTCCCTTAACTTCTAAAACATCCACACAGTGAGTCATACTTACTATTTTATTCTTAAAACTCTTAATGTTTCTCGTTTTTCACACAATCGTTTACAACATTTAACCATGTCTTACATGGCCAACCCCTTCTCTAAGCCACACACTCTTCAAGTATATATTTGATTCGTCCCTCGATCCACACTCATCCTCTCAACATGGCCAAACCAATGTAACACACTTCTTTCACATTGACTTATTGGATTCCCTTTCAAACCACAATCTTTAGCACCCATTCATTACTGTCTCTGTCCATACGAGTTTTTCCACATACATTTCTTAGCTATCTCATTGCAACCATATTCACCTTACTCTTGTGTTTATCCTGACAAATCCAAGCTTCACATACATACAACAATGTTGGTGCTAACACACTTTTATATACTGCCATTTTTGCTTCTTTCAATACTACTTCATTCTTTGCACCCACATCAACCATATTTTCTAAGCCAGCCAGAGGCGTAAACTTTGTGTTTTAACGCTGGTTACAGCTTTACACACAAAAACAAGTGCCAACAATTTTGACTTTATAAATCAACTTTGATTTTTTTTTTTCACATTCTACTATGCTTTTGGGATATCCCCATTTTATTTAAACATTAATGAAGTGTGAGTAAGTAAGGTGACATTTAGAGGAAATTTACTCACATTTATGTGGAGGAAAAGCTTTAAACCATTTAGTAAAAAAAACACCATTTATACACCCGGCCAGTATTCAAATCATGGCCTCCCCGTCATTGACAAATCGACTAGAAAAACTTGTCATTTGGTCCATGTTCTCACTGATGCAGGTGAATAAACTAATTAATTCATTTTTCTAACTATTTCCTTAATAAAAAATGTAAGAATACCATTGTGACTGAGATTTAGGTGTTTCAAGGAGGAGTTGTCAGAGATAATTTCCACCAAGTGCACCATACCCTCATCGCCAAGTTGGTTACGACTTAGGTTAAGTTTCTTCATTGTTCTTGAAATTGAGATCCCTACCTTCAAATATTCCAGACCAACAGACCCCAATCTGCAAAGAAGACAAATACAAATATTCATAGGCACTTCTAGCTCTAAAGAACAAGGAGGTCAAGGTTCAAATCTAATCTGGGTGTAAGCCCTACTAAGGGTAGTTTTCTCATTTTTGCTGGGTTCATTTCTTTTAAGGTATTCTCTGCTTTGAATGCATTTCTAAATGCTGGCCATGTGTGCTAGAAAAACAAATCAATATACACATATTTTATTATTTTAGCTTTAATAACATAAAATATAGTAATTAAAACAATAATACTACCAAAAACCACTGCCTACCAAAATTTGGTTGGAAACATAAGATGATTTAAAAAATATATTCTAAAATAAGCTTACTTACCTTGAAGGTCATCCCTCACATTCATTTTCTGGTCAGACACTGTGGGGTTATTTTTTACACTCTTCTTGCAAGTAAATTCAATTTCATTTTCTGTTTGTATTATCCTTATCGACCGCCTCTGTGATCTAATGGTCAGATTTCCTGGTTATAGATCAAGAGGTCTCGGGTTTGATCCCAGGTGCAGCAAGAATCTCTCTGTGAATCAGCGGGTCTAGAACGAGGGTTAACTCAGATTCATGAAGGAAAATGAGGAGCTTCTTGAATAAATAGGTAGTGGCTCCAATATATAAAATTGAGATTAATGACTGGAAGGTTCGTTGTGCTGACCACATGACACCCTCGATCCGTAAATGTGAGCACTAGTATCGCTAACGGTGGCGGCCGCTCGGTCGGTATAGCACAATCGTGGGCTGAAGCCATGAAGTATTTTTTTAATATTAATAACTTTCTCACCCATACTTTATAAAATAACTCAAGGAAATTATCAGTAAATTTCCAATGTCTCCTGATGCATTAAATTAAAATAAAAGCAATATGCAAATGCAATACACACTTCTAGAGTGGTTTCTCTAACCCTAATTCAGGTTAGATGGTGCATTTTCTAAATATTCGCCCTCCACAATCACATTCCCATGGAATACACACCAGTTGACTGATAACTCTTAATAATAGAGGAAACACAATTCATACTTGCATCCGGACAAGTTGAGCTCCACTAGATTCTGATTCTCCAAAAGAAGTTCTCCAAGAAAATAAGCCGCCATTTCGTCTATCATGATTTCCTCTAAATCTAATATTTTCACATTTTGATTTTGATAAAGTGCTTCAGCCATTGCTCGTATGCCCCTAGCAGTAACAGTGTGGTGCTGCAACAGTTTAAAAAAATGAAGATCTGAAAAGGTTTACATTTCAAAATTAGGGCTAGAATAAAACAATATGGCTAGAGGCAGTTTTCGATTGTTGAAATGTGCCTTTTTTTATACCAATCATCACCAGTCTCACCATATCTTCACTACTTGTTGGAGCTATAGGCATCTTTAAGGAATAAAAAACTCATTACACCCGTCCAGGATTTGAAAACTGACCTCTATGTCATCAACCTCCAGCAACTACTTTTTTTTTGTAATTAACTCAATATGACAGAGACCTATTTTAACTATAATCTAAAGTTCATTATAAAAGTCTTACTATTGTCCAACAGATGACACCACTAGCTCAATTTGAGTTTAAAATGGACTTCGCCCTTTTTCCCTTGTACCTTTCAAATATTATTTTAGGGTTGTGATAGACTACACTCAATAAGAAAATAAACAAAATATTCATTCAGTTTTGATTATATTTATGAGATTAAGTTTCTTTTAAATATTATTTATATATCATCAGTTACCTAGAGAACTCAAGGAGACAGGGGCAAAGCCATTTTGTGCGTCCACCCTTTCAAACAAAATCATTACCTTATTGTGTATTCTTTATTAGTTTTTATTAATATAATTTTTCAACTATATAAATGAGGAAATGGATAAAGTTTCCTTGAATTATTTAGATTAATTATTGCTATCTTTACAACGCTAACTGCCTTTAAAAAAAACTGGGGCTGGAAAATCAATTAAAGAATAAAATATTTATTTTACATATGTGTTATAACTGGGTTTGAGGCCCCTGTGAATCTAAGGGTTGAGTCAAACTCACCCTCTTCCTTTGGGTGGCCATGTGTATTATCATAAAAATAAAACTTTATAGGATTAGTCAGGAATCCAATGTTAACCAATAAAATCAAAAAAATATGTTTAAAGAAATAGGCTCAAGCTAATCTTTTGGAAGATTTAGTTAAAGTTTTTTATTTGAATCTCCCCATCTTCCAAACGTTAGCTCCACTCCCGGTGTTGAGCAATGGCTTATGTTTGTAAAATAATATCTCATTACCTGTTTAGGTGGCTGTGTGGTCTAAGGTGTCACTCTCACAATAAACTAGACTGCTGATGAAAGGGAGATCAAGGTTCGAATCCCAGTCAGGTGTACTGAGGGTGGTTTTCCCTAAATTGTTTTTCATTCTCCCTCCATGGAAATGCAGGTACACTTCCTCTAAATTCAACCTTCCTCCCCCCTGACTCATCAGCATAATTAGTATGTTAAGTGTATAAACTAAACAGGCATTAGGACATGTTGATAAAAAATGGGACTTACTACACAAACTTAAGTAATTATTGATAGTCGTTGAGAAATAGTAGCAAAGGTAAGTTTAAGGCGCTATACTTGTGCTTTAATTGTCACTATTCCTATTGATGATAGGGTAGCAGTGGCATAATTATAAGAGGGGATTTAAAACCAACCCCTCCAAATGTTATACATTATTTTTTTAATGTGTTTTTCCTTGCTAAAATTGACTTGGTTTAACGAATTTATCTTGAATTTGTTTTCAACTATCCTAGAAAATAAAATAATATTTGTGTGCCTATGGTAATTAATTGTATTTATGATCACTACCACCATATGGGGTGTCAATTTTTCTATCAGTTTTATAACTCATGCCACGAAATTTGGTGGCATTGAGACTTACACTGATATAAATACAAAGATAAAGACAGTAACGCAAGACGTGGGGAAGAATAGAACTTTTGACAGCTAGTGAGTGACCATTGAAAAAAAAAAGGGTGCTAGGATTCCATGCAATACAATATCGACCAAAATGATTAGTAGAGCAGAAAAGATTGGCTAAACCGACCTGGTTAGTATGGATTTTATCCTAGGGTTACCACTCATCCCATATTTTAAAGTTATAATTCTGTATTGGACACAGTTGAGCCATATTTAGAGGTCAGGAATGCAAAAAAAAAAAATGTTACTAACATTTATTACTGAATATTTAATGTATCACATTTTGACCAAAATTCCATTCAAAATTAATTGTTTTTTCGCATGAACACCTTACCCTCCCAAGAATATATCCAAACTGTACAACTGTGAGGTGCTTTCAACACCAAACTAAATGAAGGGTTTTTTCCCTTCTCAAACAATGCACTGGTAGTGCATTTTCTTTAAAATATTCACACAACCACCCCAATGAATTGTCATTGAACATTGTGTAAAAAAAGAAAAAATGAACAATTTTTTAATACACAATTTTTGTCAAAAAAAATTTATTCTCACCGGTGGACATGTAGTCTAGATGGCAAACTTATCGAATCTTACCTTGTTTGCCAGTGACAAGGATGTTAGGCTTCAAATCCTGATCGAGTTTACTGAGGATGTTTTTTCCTAAATTATTTTCCTCACTCTCTCAACACTAGTATTCAGGCTTTTTCGTCCGCGTACCCTCTAGATATAATATAATCTTTTTACTTTGTAATCCCAAATATTTTGGAGCATATTGCAATCTATCCATATTAAATAATCGTAACCATCATCATACAGTTTCCTCCCACTGGTAAGGTCTATCTCATACATAAGCCTCTCAATTTACTCCTGGTCTCCCATTTCTTTTCTTCCCCCACACCGACCTAATACTCTCCTCTACACACTCCCTTCAGCCACCTATCCATAGACTTCCTCTTGCCCACCATTTTCTGAGCGTCCTCCTGTATTCCATTCTCTTCACATGTCCATACCACCTCAACCTCCCCTTCTATATCATATCCTGCAGGAGTTCCTCCCTTCACTCTCTCTCTCTCTCTCTCTCAACCTGTCCATCCTTGTTACTCTAAGCCAACTACTCAGAAATTTCATCTTGCATGTCTGTATCCTGCTCTTATACTTTTCCTTTATTACCTAGTTTTCTGATACATACTGTAATATTAGAAAATAGTACGCCCTGTACAGTCGTCCTTTGTACTTGTGTGGCACATCTCTACTCTAAACAAGTCTTCTGACAATTTTGTAAAATACCTATACTTGCCTCCCTGTTACCCCACTTTCTCTCTTGTTTTCTCCTACCACACTTTCCAGGTAGCTACTTGAAACATTCCACTTTCTTCAGTTGTTTTCATCCTAATGTTACTCCCTACATGTGCCTCTTTTACTTCCCTGTGAAATTACCAATTCTCTCTTCTTTACATTGAAATTCATTCCATAGCGTCCTACCACCTCATTCCACACATCCAACTGTTCCTGCACGCCTATTTCCTCGTTTCTGCACACCATAAGGTCGTCTACAAACACCATTGCTTTCATGTTTTCTTCCCCTACTCTTCTTACCACCTCTTTCATTATTATGTCCATCACTACCATGCCATTCCTAAGCTTAAACCATTATGTCC
>CABFOV010000563.1:141793-180305 GCA_902141375.1 Timema poppense
CCCCCGCCCCCCCCCCCCCACCCCCTGCCCCACACACTATTTCATAATTAACGCCCATATTTTTTAATGCTTCCCAAACCTTATTTCTGCACACACTGTCATAAGCTTTTCCATGTCCAGAAAAACCATCAGCAGATCCTGTCCGAACTCATGGTGGTGTTCACGCAACTGCCTTGCAGCAAATATTAGGTCTACAGTAGACCTGCCTGGTCTGAAGACATACTGTTCCTTACACTACTCATCTGACTTTCCTCTCCAGCACTTTCTCATAGATCTTTGCAGAATGGCAGTGTCACTCCCCAATAATTACCACAATTCTTTTTCTCCTCCTTTTTAAATAGAGGGACATTCCCTTCTTCCAGTCTTCCACACCATCTTTATTAATTAGTACACTTGCGAAATTCCTACTACTTTTGCTGCCCTCACCATCTCAACACTAACTTTATCTACTCCTGATGTCTTCCCACCCATTATTTTCCTAGTGCCTCTTCAACACCCTTCCAAGTTATATCATTCCCCTTCCTCTTCCTCCCCGCTGTTCCCCTTTGCATTTAACAACTTCTCAAAATGCTCCTTCCACATCTCCTTAAGTTCCTCTTTCTATCCAGTTTATTTCCATTCTTTTACACCTTTCCAACACTCTCTCTTACCTGTTCCTTCTTTTACTCGTGACCATATTCAATAATTTATTTCTAAAATAAATTACATCCAAAATAATCTATTAATAATTAGTTTTAAATGAGAAATGTATACATGTGTGTGTGTGTGTATATATATATATGTATTAAATTTATGTACCCTCCAAGATATATTTGGGCAGCCCCAGTTGTAGGGATACCCCAGTTTAAATACCACTGGTCTAAGGTTTCACTCTCACAATAGACTAGACTGCGGATGATGGTGAGATTAGAGGTTTGATCCCGTTTGGGTGTAATGAGGGTGGTTTTTTCTAAATGGTTTTCCACTTTCCTGCCACACAAATGCAAGTATACTTCCTCTAAATTCAACCTTCCTAATCCTTAACACATTATAGCAATTAGTATAAAAGTGTACAACCTAAACGGGTAATAAGATGTGCCACTAAAAGAATTAATGTGTTTCAATTTTCAAAAATGATCTGATGAAATAGAATCTTTACTCACCTTAAGTACAACAGCATCTTTAGTAAGACTCTCAATAAACTTGCTGACTGGGGCAGTATTAAGGGCTTTACATGTTTCTTTGTACATTTTAACTCCCAACTCATCATATTCTGGTTCATAATCTGTTGGTATATTTTAACAAGAATAATCTTTTGAACTATCATTAGATACAATCATTATTAAATAAATTTGTTCTCAAACTTAATTTTGCCAGACTTAGCATGCCTCAACTAAATACAAGACACCAACATAAAGTCGAATGCAATGGCCCAGTTTTGCATATGAAACTGGCCTCTTCCATTCTGGTCTAGGTAGGTGTCGTCCTGTATTTAGTCAAGCCAGAATTGTGGTGTGCTAAGCCTGATAATGAAACTGGTCCCATGTCTTAAACTAGTGAAATTTTAATGTTAAAACAAAGCACTTTGAGTGTTTTGCTCTTTTTCAATAATATGTTAGATAAGATTCATTACAGTAGGGCCCTTATATCTGCTGATTCAGTATCCGCAGTTTATCGCTGCCCAATTAATTCATTACAGTAGGGCCCTCATATCTGCTGATTCAGTATCCGCAGTTTATCGCTGCCCAATTTTATTTACTTTTAATTCAAGAGAAAAAATGTTTTAAGCCACAATGCCTACACCATCACCTCCTTTCATCTCATCATGGGCACTGTGCTTATCATATAACTGTAATCATCATTATCATATGAACATTGCAACAAGAAGAATGGAGAATAGTAAGTATACTTCATTCACGGGAGGAGTTTACCTCTGAAAGGTCTTTTTTCTTACCAATATCCTACTATATAATATACTTCTGGTAGGGAAAAAAGTCCTTTCCCAGGTAAACTCCTACCGTGAACGAACTTTACACTGTAGTGTACAGTACAAATTATTACTTTATTTAATTTTGGTAATGTCTTACTGTAAATAATTAATTTAGAAATAATTGAACTTTATCATGTTTATGTATCTTACATGAATATCATGTTATTTTTCTTATATAATAGTGTGGTATTATCTGCAGTTATGTGAAACCATGGTAGATCTAGGAACATATTACCCGTAGATATGTAGGCTCTATTGTACTTGAAGGGATTTTTTTTATAGAAAAATTAGCTATTTTCACATACACAACCATCATTATAATCTGGTTTAATGACTTTAAATATATGATATATTTTTACATCCTACGACCAATTCGTCAATTTTCTTTAAATCTGCCATCATATGTGAGCAAATTATTACTATCTTGGCATGAACCCACATTGGTGGTCACACAGTTCATAGCATCGGTCTCACAGAAGTTTTTAGTGCTGGTGACAGGTAGGTCAAGGTTCAAATCCCAGCCAGAGTGGATCTACCACCTCCTCTCCAGGCTAATATCACCCTATTTCTTACCCCTAGATTAAACTATTCAATCGGAATTGTGCTGACACATAAAATAAAAAATATTAACATCAAAATATTTTTTTAACACTAATGTTTATGCATCATGAGCCTCAAGTCATGTTCCATTAGCTAAATGTGGTAACACAACCATATAAAACAACAGGGCCACAAGTGACCAACCTATAAAATATTATTAATATAACATTGAAATTATAATAGACTTAACAAACACACCAAAATTTGCCACTTTTTGCGATAGAGACTAGAAATATCAGCTCTTAATAACCATTTTATTGTATTAAATTAAACATTAAAATGAAGATGGAAGGGCAAGGCCAAAACACCAGAAAATTGTAGGTCTCAAAGTTCACAAACAAAAACCCATCATCATCAACAACTGTTTCCCGCCTGTGGCCGGGTCAGTTTAGTAAAATGCCTCCATATTCCTCTATCCTTCCTCCTTTAATTTCTTATATTTTTCTCCTCTCACTTGAACGCTTTCTGTTATCTGCTCCTCCCATATCTTTATTGGCCTCCCTTGTGGTTTTTTTCCTAAAGACTTAATTTCCAACATAAAAGAAAGTAAAAACCCAACAAAATACATACAATTTCCAGAGTATTTCAGTCCCCTTCTTCAATAGAAGAGATTAAAACACAAACTGGATCAAGACAGTGTGGCTAGAGGTAGATCAAAACACTTTCACTATTATTTATATTACCAACATCTTTGTTTTTTCTTCCATTTCTTGTACACCTCTCACTGTTTTCTGTCTTTTCCCTTTCCTCTGTACGTTTTGTGTATCCCTACGGTCCTGGCGACTCGCTATGTGCGATGGGGTGGGTTTTTTGAAAAAATTTTCCACTCCAAACCCATTGAAAGCAATTATCAGCCCGCAAGGGCGGCAATACCTTTCATGTTGTGATTGTTAGTATCCCTATGTCGTGTTCGAGAGCCCTTCGGGTCTGGTGTTAATGTTTAACAGTCTCTATGTGTTTCCCCATGTTTTTATTCATGTTTAAAAGAAATAATAAAACCTATCAAACAAACATAGTTTGGTGAATGTGTAATCCTTACCCTTTACTTCTTTTCAATGTTTAATGCAATATAGTCATTTGAAACCATTTTCTCTTTGTTTGCATATCAAAAACACTTTCCCTCCTCTTTTATATTCAATTCTAATAAATGTGTTTTTAATTGTGCACTTTAGAGTTGTACAGTTTTCTGATGTGTGTAGCCTTGCCCTTCTATTCTTTTTTCAATTTTTAATTTAATTTAGCCGTTTTGTGCCATTTTTCCTTTGTTTACATACCATTTTAATGTTTATAATTAATAGTGAAGCAATACGTTTCTTGGCCTACTTTCTACTAATGTAAATAGCCCAGGTTTCAGTGAAAAGCGAAGTGACGCCTGAAATATAGCTAAATTCTTAAAGAGTATAGGCCCAAATTATGGCGGTAATTAAAGCATTATGAAATATGTAACAATTTTATGCCCCACTTTGTTTAGATGTGTCATGATTCTTCTTTAGGTTCTCATAATTATATTTTATCTACACAAGCTACTCATTTTCTTGATGTTTTGGATGATTATGTAAAATATAATTGTTTATTGTTACACATATTATAATTCACCACGTTTTTACTAGCGAAAAACATTGAATTTTACAAGCCACTAACTGAATTCTGCCCAAATAAATGTTTGCGCATCCTTACAATATTTATATAGCAATTAAAACACATATTGCTAGTTTTATATTTCCTAGGACAAACAAAACTTGTCTACATTACTTCACAGTTCCCGACCAAATCTTTAATACATCTTAGTACTTTAATATTTCTCGAGCAAGTGTTGTTGAAGTCTCATAGTTATTTGTGTGAGCCCCTATTTTAAGAAGTCTCTACACCAAAACTAACCCTTTATATTCTTTTATAAAGGACTTATATCATAACTGTCTCCATCGTGTGGCAGGCCAGTTAGTAAAATGCCTCCTCTTCCTCTATCCTCTCACTTGCAGACGTTCTGCTTTCCATTCCTCTCATCTCTTTCCTAGCCTCCCTTGCATTATTTTTCTGACTTACTTAATCTCCATCATTCTCTTTGTTATCCTCATTACATGCCCATATGTCTTGCTTTCTCTATCATCTCATATACTCCCTATTATATAATTCAGGACGTACTAAACACGTGAAAAACAAAGAGGGAAGAGTTTATTACTAAACTGCAAGTTTTCATGGAGCTGATTTATATGAAAGTCATAACAGAACTTTAAATAAATCTGAATATTATATTTTAAAGGATTGATATAAATGGGAGTGGAAAAACTACATCATTATGGAATATATACCAAAGCATTGATAAGTATGTGAATATATAAGTTATAATTTCACATTGATTAAATGAGTGTATCTACCATTAATTGATTGGTGCCAATGTTAAATAGACACAGCAATGATTAAAAAAAAAAAAAAGGTCCTCACACATAATGTCCGCTTCAATCTCTTTCATTCAGTTTACTTGTGGCGCACATGGCTATTTTCAAATTTATATTGATGGGGTGAAGATAAGGGTGGAATTTTATAGGGAATGTACCCACATTTCTGTGAGAGGGAGTGGAAAATCAAAGCCACAAAAACACCTGGCTGGATATCAAAACCAGATCTCACTTTCACCTTTAAGCCAGACCAGAAGAGTTGAAACTTCAGCCTGTGTGTTCATCGATGTGAAGATCTCTCACAATGATACTGAATTTGGAGAGAGATAAGTCTTATTGCTAGAGAGCTCAAAACAATTTATTTTTTAATTTCCTTGGCCAAAATAGTATTATTAGTAGTCACTTACCAATGATTTTAATGAAAGAAGCAAAAATCCCTGGATCTCTGACCACTGGCAGCCCTGTCTCTTCTTCAACTGCTTCCTCTTTCTTTTCAATTTGCTGATATAGAAATAATATGTTTCAAGATGCAATATTACATAAGTATCTAATTTAGTTTAGGGTTGGGCCAACCAACCTTTTTCCCGATCAAGCCGATGTTGATCATTTGGTTTAATTCCTTTATAGTATACATCACAAAGGTAGCATGCAAAACTAAACACCTTTATAAATATAAACAATTTTTTGTTTGTTAATTTCTTAATGAATGTATTTTGTTACATTTCGAAGAATGTATATGAAAAGTGGATAGAAACTTAGAAAAGGGGACAAACAAAATGACTTTTAAAACAAAAAGACGTATACAGTTCACAATTTACATTGCTGCCACTGGACATAGGTAATGGCTGCCTCTTGAAGAAAATTGATCGAGACTGCCCAATCCCCTGACCTGGATTTTAATTTTTTGGAAGTCACTAGGAGGAAGTGTGAAATGCACAATGCATTTTTTTAAATCATTTTCCTTGTTTCTTGCTTTTTTTTTTTTTCAATTTCCTTTTTTAAGAAGTTGTGTTTCGCATTTCACACTCCCTCCTGGTGCGTTTTAGTAGAATGAAACCTAGGTCAGGGGATTGGGCGGTAGCGATAGATTTTCTTCAAAAGGCAGACATTACCTCTTTGGCCGGTGGCAGCAATATAAAGTGTGAAAGTGTTATTTTCATTGTAGAAGCCATATTGTGTTTGTTCTCTTTTATGTTTTTTATCCACTGTTCCTGTACATTCTTCTAAATTTTCAATAACTCGAGAACTTTTGGCCACAAAACTATTAAATAATTTAACTTCAGAGAGATTTTATGTATTAATGAATGAATAAAATATGTAATTATGTTTGTCTTAAAAAGATTTAATTGTTCTACAAAAGATATTCAACTAGCTTGAAGTTTTAATATGCCCATCCGCTCCCCAATGAATGTCAAAATTACTCTATTTTACCTTAAAATACGTAGACAAAAAATAATAAAGCCTAAATTGTTGTGGATTCACATGAAAGCTAAATAAAAATATGTACAAATTTAAGTACTGCACTTAATACAATATAGTTGAAATGGAAACAAAAATCATAAATGTGTAAGGAAGTTAACTTTTAAATGGTATATATTATACTCTCTTAAAAGTTGTATTTGAGATTTTAACTAAAATTTAAGAGTTAAGATTCTTATTCATCCACCTCCATTAAAACTATTTAGTTAATCCAACTTATAAGGATGGGACTTCAGTACTCTCCCCAGGGGACTTTTGACCAGGCCACCAGCTCATTTTACTGAACACCTGGTTAAAATCAATGTTTGTTGCACATATCATCAAATATTTCAAATATTCCACCACCCTCATCCAGCCGCTTAGTAATAAAAATAAAACTGGAAAACATTTCTAGAGAAAACACTATTTACTTTTAAGGGAAAAAATCTCCATGTTTAGTGATGAAGGGGGAAGGTAATTTACCAATTTAATATAAGTGCACTTTCGTTAGCATGGAGAGAGGAAACACCAACGATAGGTTGCAAGTAAAACTATTATCAGTGCAGCCAAACAAGATTCAAACTTCAATCCTGCACTCCTTCCCAATAACAGGTCAATTCCTCCATAGTGAACAAAACAGCTTAGACCACTAGACGACTAAATACATTTTTGGATCTAAAAGATGAGATTTTAAATTGTAGCGCATTGCCAGCCCATACTTACAGAAGAATCAATTTCAGTGGTATCTGGATGGAGAATATGGCAGAGAACTTGTTTATTTTCTATGCTACTAAAACTTTCAAGCTCTTTAGCGATTTTAGTTTCTCTCTGTGCTACTGCTGTAAGTGTGTCCGTTGTTTCACGAACGGTATCAGTATTAATTCTTGTAATTTCTGTGGTCGCATCACTATCCATTTCTTTACCAGAAGCTTTCCCTTCATCTTCAATAGAATTTAGATGACCTTCTTGTGAGATTAATCCAGATACTAAATTTTCTACAAGGTCTTTGCGCCCAGACACATCCATTGTTTTTTTATGGATTCAATTTCAAAGAATAAATTTTGAATTGAAATTTCCAAATGCATAAGCCACAAAAGTAATCAAAATGAAAAATGTTTCTATAGTAATTGCAAGTTATATTGTTGGCTTGAATAACTACTTTGATAATGGAAATAAGTTGCACAAATTACAGTATTGGCCCGAATATGATACTGCCTTGCACATAACCCAAAGATAATATTTTGAAGGCATGAAAAATGAATAGGTCTCAAATATACAAGGTAAAAACTTAACAAATTTGATGAAGTTTTATTAGGCCCTCTGAATGATTTTTTTTCTGTGAAAAATGTTTGGCTGTGCATTTTTTAGGAGAAAAACCTCATACACTATATTTGGGCCAATACGATATTTACTCGATATTTCAATTAAGATACCCATAACTTTTACCAAGGATATGTGAATGGTCAAGTTGCTAAAAAGAAGTTTCTGTATTATTATTCCACAAGAACCCTAAAATATTTTAGATTTTTCGATGGCTAAAATAAGACCAAAGGAATCTTAAAAGTCTAAGATAT
This sequence comes from Timema poppense, assembly GCA_902141375.1. NCBI lineage: Eukaryota > Metazoa > Arthropoda > Insecta > Phasmatodea > Timematidae > Timema > Timema poppense. The sequence goes on from CABFOV010000563.1 coordinate 149,791, forward strand.
TTTTAGGTTTAAAACAAGTTTATATGTGAGATAAGGAATATGTGTGTCATGCAAATAATGTAATTTATAAAAATGTTTCTAGCTTTTGTTATTTATACCTTTATAAATTAAAAATACATAGATCATTCGGATCAAAAATTGAAAACATTCCCATTTATATTACTTCTTTATTAATTACTTTAATGTTTGATGAAACAAAATTCAGACAATGTTAATAATTTCACTTTACCTGAAATGCCCATTGCATTAATACAATATATAATGCAAAAAAAATTAAAGCGCAAATGGTATGGGGCATCAATATTATAGTAAACAACTTTAGTTAAGAGCTGGTAGTGTATAACGATAATCATTACACCCTTAACCGATGAATGCCAACCTCATTGGTTCAAAAATTTACAAATTTTGATTAAAAAAACGCAGCTAAACAAGAATCTACACCAAAAAAAACCTTCAGAGGAATTACATTTATACACTATGATGTCACCTTGCACATTTCTCCCTATGACCCCCCTCCCTCCCCTTCCTAACAGTCATTAAGAAGGTTTAATCATCATATAAAATCTTTCTGGTTTGTTTCAAATGTACATTTTATAGAACACCCTTGCAAAATTTCCCTTACCAACACATGTCACAATAATGTCCACATCTATACAACCAGAAATTGATTTCTTAAACTATTTTAAACGCAAAATAAAAAGTACTTACAAAAAAAAAAAGTTATACATAACCTAATTTTAATGTTACTACTGCTCTCTTTTTGAACTAAATCACTGTTCGTCTGATCTCTCCTTTGGACGACGTTCTCACTTTTCATTAAGTTCACACACAGCACACAAATAACAAGCTATTTTACAACAGGCCCCAAAAGTTGGTCAGACTGAAACATTCCCATCTTAAATTATATTAACAGTCAAAAATGAGGCAATTGCTAATTAAATATAGTATATATGTATCCATTATTACACAGAACAAGATTAATGAGTTATATTTAAATACATAACCTTACATGACAATACAAATCTCCCTTGTAGTGTTTTTTTTTAAATATATTCTACCCCACATTCAGATTTAACAAATTGCAGACGAAACTTTGTCCATAACAACAAAATCAAAACACTAGCAGGCAGCAACTGGCGCAAAAAGCCCCAGTTAGGGGCTAAGATTCCCTACTCCTCCCTCCTCAAGGACCCAGTCTTACCAACTTTCGAAAAAAAAAATTACAAGGACAGCAAATAATAATTAAACATTAATAATAATAATGTAAAACAACAGGTGAAAGAAATAGAGTAGGTAGAATTTCATAAAAGAGGAGGAGTGGGAGTGGTTAATTCCTAAACAACAGGACTAGAAAGAAATACAAGGCGTGACGTTAGTGAGGGGGTGGAGGCTCAGTGGATTGATTTCTGCCTTCTACAGGGCGTACAGGCTTTCTACGGGTAGGCCCCGGTGAACCAGAACCGGCCCCACCCCTCACAGCTCCTCCGCGACCAGGATAACCAACTACCTCTCGTATGGTGCCTGTGCCTGTAACCACTCTCACAAGAGGTGGAGGTCCCTGAACTTGTTGTTGGGGTGTTATGCTTGGGCGGACATGGGGCGCAGGCTGCGGCCTTGTGGCACCACCATTCAGGGAACCTCTAGATGCTGCCCGCTTAGGAGCGCTGTTAGCTTTCTGCTGTGGGGTTGGAGCTTGGGTCAAGGGCAGGCTTGGAGTCGATGAGGAGGGAGAAGAGCGTGGCGAAACTCCGGCCCCACTAGGAGCCCTGTCTGCTGTCGTATCAAGTAGTAGCATTGCTGTTCCTTCCATCAGGGTGGCCAATACAAGCTCTTGAACAAAGAGACTTCTATCGGCTCTCTCCTGCTCCGCAGTCTGTAGCTCAGAGTCTGTGAGGGTGGCATCCATGCAGCGCGACAGCAGGAACTGTGAGCCGCTAGAAGACCCTTGGTTGTTTGACCCACCCTCTGTGGGTATTGAAGAGTGGGAGTTAGATGCTGCAGAGTTGGAACTACCAGCGGCACCCCCACCTGTTGAGTTAGCTGATGAAATAGTTTGCGTCTGTCGGCGAGGGAGCCTCTCTAGTTGCTGGCGAGCTGCCTGTAATGACATTTATTCAAACATGTATAATTAATTATGTTTAAAAATGACAAAAAAATTATCCCTATTACATTTTTATGAATAAGAAAATAAAATTATAAATTTGGAAAGGAAAAAAACATATTTCAATTTGATATTTCTCATAGTTTACCCAAATTTTATTTAATGAAATTTTAAAATACATGATCATAACTAAAATATTCCTAATAATGTTCATATTTATTTAGTAGGAAGTAAAGATGAGTATAATAAATAAGGTATTTATAAGATTGTGACATGTCATAGAATAAAATTTAAGTCTAATATCAAATAAGGGGAAGGGAATAAAATAATAACAGAGAAGATATAATTTTATAACTAGAATACATCTCAATCCTTCGCTAAGAGTAACTTTCAGGGTTGTTGAGTTTGTACACCAAGCCTTCAACTACCGACTCCTCCATTTTTCTACTGTAAAACTCCAGCTTTGACTTTTTCATAAATGGCTAAAATAATTATTGAAAAAGGGGAACAGGAAGAAGAAAGTTTACTAAGTCAATGACTATAGTAATCAAATCAACACCTTAGGGAGTCGGTAAAGTGTCTGTCAGTTAACCTGTTTAAAACCAGCGTTGATAAACAATGCAATAAATACTTTACCAAACTTAACATATTTAAATAACAAAAAGCATTTAAAATTTCATACCGCCTACAAAAAATATCTTTTTGACAATCTTTGTTTTAATTTTTAAGTTTTGAACATTAACTTTTATAAGCAATAAATATTGAATTGGAATAAATTTTGGGATAAGATAAATTTCTGGTGAGAGCTTATATAAGGTGCCTGCACAAATGCATACAGAGGAATGGAATTGGAACAAAAGAAGTGATCATGTGCGATTATTACACAGGGTTCCTACACAAAATATGAAAATTTTTCCAGGACATTTCAAAGACTTTTAAAGGATTTTCTACAATTTATCCAGGAAAAGTGTCTAAAGTAATCATAGCAAAATAAACATCATTACATTTTTTAATATTTAATGTAGGCTCCCAACTCCCCCTACACTTGCGTCTCTTAATGTTTATTATTTTTTAATGTATTCCATGACACAAGTTATTCAAATAATTAAAACTTAACATTAGCTACCTTGTAAATAATTATTAGTGAAATGTGGTTTCCCTCTTTCACAGTAATGAATTAGCGGCAGAGGTTGGATGTTGTGTCTGTTCTAGATATAAGTTGATTTATAAGTTGTATGCAGATATAATCATTTGGTTTAGAAAGTGCACGTTAAATACCCTTATGCTCACTGTTCATATTATGGGAATAAAAGGAATAAGTTCCTAATGGCTTGGAAATGTATAATAAGACAGTGTAGAAACATTGTACAATAATGTAAAGTAAGTGATAGTGAAGGAAGCCAACCTGAAAGGATAGTTAGGTTAGGTCTAGATAGGAACAAACACAGTGACTGCTCTCTTAATTTATTCTCTTCTTAAGCTATTACACTATATTTCACTTCACACATTGTTTTAAATATTTGGAGATATTCCTTTATCATTATAAGAGACAAGAAACAAGCAACAACAGTATCTAAGTGACCATGATCAACCTATAGCCATGCTGCCATAGTGAATGGTCCAGTCTGTTTTAATCTCTTCTGAAGAAGGGGACTGATGTACCCCAAAAATTACATAATTTTGTGTTTTAATTGTGAACTTTGAGGCCTACAGTTTTCAAGTAAGTGTGTAAACCTTGTCCTTTTTATTATTATAATTTATTTTATTTTTATAATTATTATCAATATTATTTTTAGCACTGCGTCTTACTACCCTTCCAAGTTATATGCACTTATGCTAATGTGTAATGGTAGGGTGATTGTGAGATTAAATGGAGGACCTACAGTTTAACGTTGGATCCGAGCTATGGTGGAGGCCTGGCATTCCACACATTCACAAGTTATGATTAATACACGTCTTGTCAGAGGTGAAGGAAGGGTTTGGTAATCAGATAAAGCCGTGCCGGACCCCCAGCACAGAAGTCCAACACCTTACCTCTAGACCGCCAGGTCACCCTACCATTCTATCCTCCTTTCAATACTTATTATATTTGGATAATAAACATATAAAAGCGAACAATATTTTGTAGAAGAGTGTAGTAGGAATTATTTTTTCTGGCAATTCCAGGCAAAAGATGGCAAAGAATGATAATGTCTGCTACTTAATAAAAAATACATATATTTTTTATAAAGTTAGTTATCATCAAAATCAAACTAAATTACTAATATTTGCATATAAAAGGCCAAGTAGTCAATATTGCGAAAAGACCCAAAACAGTAAATCCCCTTATAATGTTGTGTTATGCTTTTGAGAAACGCAACTCTATAGAAAACACCTTTATAAAAGTTATTATTTCCCATAAGAATCAATGTTATGTGTGGGAGTTAGGTTTCAAGTCCCCCCAAAATAGTTACAAACACATGTAGTATCATATCACGGAAACAGCTCAGGACAGGAATACATTTAATTTTGAAACGTGGATGCGACTGGCTCACCACTTGTGAGCTCCTCCTCATGTGTAGCCATGGCAGCCACAGGTTGAAAGAATGAATGGATAGTTGGTTGCTTAGCGGCACATTTTTCTCTTTGTAAATTTCCTGGCAACATGTAAGGCCCTCCATGATAGTCCTGTGCTCTCTCGCGCTGCATTCTAGATCAGGGTTTTCATCGGCCAACATCTGAAGTCCTTCGTAAAGGTGATGAAATGCAGTAGCGCTCTTCATAGTAAATGTGTGTGAAGTCTTATCCTCTTCGCTGTTAGATTAAGAGCATGGATTTTGGGCCAGTTTTTGTAGCTCCTCGTTACCGAGTTTCTCAATCTCAGCGTCCACCACCTCTTCTATGTCTTCCGTTTTCAGAATCTGGAAGACTGCTTCACGAGCAATGTTGAGGAGGTTTGTGTTTGCACTTGGCACAATATTTTCAAATCTTTTAAAATCTGTGAAGTATTCAGGCCATATATTTCACCACACCGCATTGAGGCATGTATGGGAAATTTCTTGCCAAGCCATGGATATGTTGTTGATGGTGTTAAAGAGAGTGTAGTTCCACCAATACTCCTTGATGCTGGTCTTGTCTTGACTATCTGTAGCTGTGACAAGTTGCTCAAACGTACGCCACAAGTAGTACCGCTTGAGAGGGAGGAAAACAATCTTCACATGCCTGTCCAAGTCAGGAATGTCATGAGAATGTGAGGGAGAATTATCTATAAGGAGGAAAGATCTGAAATATAAATTCTCCTTCGCACATTCCCTCTTCGATGCGGGTATTGTGTAGACTTTCAAACACTCACAGAACATGGCACCAGTTATCCACGCCTTTTTATTGGCTTTGTAAATAACAGGAAGGTGCTCCTTTGTTTTTCCTTTCAAAGCCCATGGATTCTGGCAATCAGGAGTGGCTTCATCATGTTGTCAGTTACCAGATGCATTCCCACCTAGCAACAGCGTGATATGGCCTTTCTCAGCTTTAAAACCGGGTGCTGTCTTTTCTTCCTGTGAAATGTAAGTTCTGGCAGGCATACATTTCTAAAACGGTCCAGTCTCGTCAACATTAAAAACTTGATTTGATGAGTATCTGCCCTCTTCAATGATGTTTTCAAGTTTGACAACAAAGGCTTCTGCCGAAATGTTGTTAGAACTTACGGCTTCATCAGTCTCTTTAATAATATGAAAATTGTACTGGTACTTAAAACCATCAAGCCACCCTCGCCTGGCACTGAAAGGTTCTTCTTTAGAACCTTCATCGTCCTTGGGCTTTAACACATCATGATATAATGATTTAGCTTTACTTTGAACAATGGCTTAAGTAAATGGGGCACTACGTTGATTATAAGATTCAATCCACAACGATAGCATTTTAAATGTGTTGTTACATGCAAATTTAAAATGTATTACACATAAAAAATGCAAAATAAAAGAAAAATCCACATAAGACCCACACGAACTAAAGATATAAAAACCACGAAGAAAGCTAAACACAAGTTTGTATGCTTGAACAAAACTGATCAACTTGCACCATCTTAAATGTTGCCAACTCAGTCATGTTGAGAATTTCTAAATCCTGTTCAAAAAGGCTCCATTTTCAAGTGAAATATTCCAAATTTAAAGTAAATAAACAAAATATATATTTCGTGTAAAAATACCTATTATTATCATTAATGGGTGGCGGCTTGTTTAGAGGCAGGGGGGAGAGAAATCTCTGACATGACCTGCATGGCTCATAGTCCTATTTGGCCCACACAAACAAGAACCAAGCGGTTGACACTTGGTGTGTATTCAGCTAAAAAATAACATTGTACCCATTAGCGGACGTTATGTATAAAAAAGGGTCACAAACTATTAACAGGTGTTTGTCCACCTTTTATATGTTTCTATCCACCTTTCCTGTACCTTCTTCCAAATATAAAACTATTAAAAATGTAACCAAACCACATTCTATAGCAGGACTTATGGTATTGTTTTATTTTGAGTGTTTAAACGTGTAAAATACATTTTAAAATGTTACAATTAACTTTAAAACTATTTTGATAATAATTTTAATGTGCTGGGTAAAAGCTTTAAAAGCACGTCTTGGGAAATTTCAGTGTCTCTAGTTATGATTAAATAAAAACCAAACCTTACAAAAATATGTCAAGATATTTAAGTGAAACATGAGAAGAGGAGTCAAAATTAGGGATGGGCCCTCGAATATATAAAACAAATACTTTCTTTCGATATTTCAAGTGAAATTTGCTATAGAGCTCTAATAATACTTATCTGTGGTTTAAAACCAATTTTAATTATTGTAGCACTAACTTGACAACCAGGCCCCAGACCAGCAATTTAAAACTTGATTGAATGTATGAATGTTATAATGAATGGATTGTAAGAAAGAATGTTGACAATTAGTTACTATTTGTATTTTCTATTATATTATATTTAAATTTCCTCTTATGTTCATAATTTTTTCCAAGATTTAAATTTGGGATTTGAAGGTAAATCGGAGATTCAAATTCGTAAATAGTAAATTCAACCCAACTCTTGCCAAAGCAAGGAAAAGGTTTTCTTTACTTTTAACTATCTACAGAGGTGGTTTGTTGGTTTGAACTAGAGAATTATATCAAAGGGTAAGAATTTATCCTAACCAGAAAACAACATAGATTTTTCTTTACTGGTTCACAGTTTAATTTTCTTTCTATTACATATAAATATGATTGGGCCAATAAAGTATTTTATCGATTATACCAGTCACTTTTGTTTTATTTTATTTAAAATACAATATTGCAAAGATCATATTATGTGATAATGATACACAATATAATATTTTTTCAAACACAAAACAAAGTTAGCAAAAAATATATATAATACAATAATAATACAAATATTTGTCAAGGGATAATTTTATTTTACTAAGAATTTAATTAACAAAAAATTGTTTATATTCAAAAATGCATGTGTTGTTTTGTATATTACCTTTGTAATATTGTAAAGAAAATAAACAAAATGTTTGGCAAGATAAGCAACAGCCCTCAGACCTAATAAAGGATACCCCTTAGGTTGGATTTATATTAATGCTAGTGTGAAATATCAAATAGCGGTACTAACATTTACCTGCTGCCTCTCAAGCTGAAGTTGCATCTGTAATTGTTGCAGCTGAGAGGGCGTAGAGCCCTGGCCAGCCGCTGAGCGGCGGACGCCAGAGAGTTGGGACAGCAGTTCTGCTATGGGGTCAACACTGTCTCGGCTCGACGGGGACAAGGAAGACAGTCCGCCAGAAGAACTGAAATGTAATCTTCAAATTTTATCCAAAATTGAATTACATATTTTATTCAACAAATAATACTATTACAAATCTTAACCTAAATTTTGCGGTGTACAAATATTAAAATAAAATGTGTATTAAAACGTGTTATTTCATAATGGATTGGAAATGTTGAGTGAGACAATGTAGAAGCACTAAACAGTAATGTGGAGTAAGTGATAGTGAAAGAAGCCAAGCTGAAATGATAGTATAATTAGGTTAGGTCTAGATGGGAAAAAAACACACCTATCTTTTTCATTTAAAGAGCTTCCTTCATTATCACTTACTCTAAATTATTGCACAGTGTTTCTACACTGTCTTATTATAAAATATTATGCATGAAATTGTTATATTGGCTTGTGTGCCATATGAAATGAGATTTGTTATGTTGGCAAATTGGCAGCACTGTTGATTGGATGAGTGTGATGTGAGTGCACTTGATGGGGCAACAAAGTTTTCCTATGAATGATATTATTGTATGCTCGTGTGTGGTTTCTTTTGAGTGTATTTAGATTCATAGGTAACAGTAACAGAAATATAGGGCATTAAACCGTTATCTTAATAACCAAAAATTAAGCTGTTAGTGATTAGTAGCAGCTATATAAGGTTTAGACTATTTCGCTCAGTTAACAATTCTGGCTCGAAAAACAATTTTTATTAAAATTTCAGAGTCTATATATCTTTTAATAACGTTTGTAGTTAAGTGGGATAACAAACTAGGTAGTTCTATCTAACCTCATACAATCCTTAAAAGACACATTTGCCACGTACTATCTAAGGGTGTGATTATATACAATACAAAGGTGTTATGGTTTTTTTTTGTGTAAAAATGTATGGCCTATTTTTGGGTCAATATGGCATGTCATTAATTAAATAGAATTATAGAAAAATGATCAGAAGTACCCCGTGTTGCTGGGGTAACCACACAATGGATTGTACGGTTACTCCAAGCAACGCCTTTATTTGCTTCAAACAAACAGGGGAAAAAGAAAATTCTTTTAATTTTATTTCTTCTGACCCAATTTAAAAAAAAATCAATCCAAATTTTAGGATTCCAGCTTCAAGGTGCACATGTTCCTGCACTGGGGCTACTAGTTTTAAAATGTCAGGCATCTGCATGTGATGGATATCCTGCAACACTCATGAGAGACATGCAGATAGACAAATTTTTCATTTTATTAATATAGAAGATAGATGGCTAGAATATGATAGAAATTCGTTAAAGCACAAATGAAATAAAAAAAGTTAAAAATACTAACAAATATTTACAAACACTTCCATGAGTATGACAGGGTTAAGACATTGGATAGACACAGTCAATTGTGGGCAGATGACATCGGCAGTTTTCTTTAGAAACCATTCAGTAATTTAACAGATTGTTTAAATTAACATTAATAACATAATAGACCTCTAAAACCACTTTCAATTGGTGAACTAAATCGATAGTTTCGTCCATTTTAAATTATTCTGATTGAAGTTGCATTGCCATTGCTAGTGGGAGTGTGAGAGTTGGTATTATTAAGCTAAGTCATCATAAGCACACATGGCCTCAGTTAGGGAAAGTTACAACCAAGAGGTCTACCTGAAGACCTAAAAGTAACGGCCTCGCTACAAAGGTGTAGGCCACGACAGGCCTAGTAAGCCTGTGGCCGAAACAAACCAATGTATCCGAAAATACAAAGAAATAAACCGGATTCGAAAAATTGTTGACAACTATAAGTTATAAATAGGGACTCAAAAGTGACACATTGAGTGGAGGAGATTGTGGACACTGTGTCCTATTAAGGCCCAGACACATACTCCGTATCCGTAGCTCCGTGGTCCGTAGTCTGTGCTCCGTAAGAAATCGATGCTACAATATTAGATTGTACTGGCCACAGAGTCCTTATCCGTAAGTCCTTACTCCGTAGAAGTTGCCCAACTTTAACTTTCTACGGACTCGTTTATACGGACTACCAATCACAGCCGAGTAAATATGTGCATGCGCCTTGAAATAAAGAAAAAATAGCAGTGATAGAATCCGCCACTAGGGAAACATATACAAAATGAAAAGATGGCTACATGCGGACCTATTTCAGAAACATTTTTCTAAAAATCTAAACACCCGGGGAAGAGCGGCTTCTAGGAAAGTGTTTTCTGAGAAATACCCAAGTTCTCAGAAATATTAGCTTTGCTTTTGTAGGTTCAACACCCCTATTTGGTTTATTCTCTATCTACTAGCCTCATTTAATTTTTTGTAATTGATAAATTATGAATACTAATGATTTTCCATCCAAAATATTAGTAGGCCTACATCTGTTTAGCATTTTCAGGCTATTGCAAACACTTATTATTTTAAGTTTGATAGTTAGAATAAAGTTATAAATATATTTCTTGTGATCTTAACCTATATTTTAATATAAATACTGGAAGTTTTCTCAACAAAGTGGTTTTTGGTTTCTTTTTCTTTGATCAGCTGACTCCTGACTGCTTGACGAATGCTCCGTGCTGTAGACTATTTTTTTTAGAATTGTTTTATTGGACGAAGTCTCTTACTATCTCATTGGTTGAAACGATCACGTGATTACAGATACTGAGACTGTAATCGCGAGTAGAATTTCTTATGGACCAGGAGCACGGAGCACGGGCCTACGGATACGGAGTCTGTGTCTTTATTTTTTTCAAATTTCCTCTTTTTCTCCCTTCTGTGTTTTTTGGTTTCCTCTTTTAGGAAGTTTGTGTTGGGAATTTCAAACTACCTCCTGATAAGTTTCAGTAGAATGAAACCTAGGTTTGGGGATTGGGTGGTAGCGATTGATCTTCAAGAGTTCAAGAGGCAGCTATTATTATCTCTCTGTGCAATAGCATCTATGTAAAATGTGAGCTGTGTTGTTATTTTCATTATAAAAGCCATGTTATGTTCATTCTTTCTATATGTTTCTACCCACCTTTCTTGTACCTTCTTCCAAATATAATTAAATTACCTCATGGAGTGAAAATAGGTTTTACTTATATATACTAGGGCTCTGCGAGTAATCAGATTTCGAGCTTTGAGTCGAGCTCGTCCTTTAAGCTCGGGATCTATATCGAAAGTTTTGTAGGCTCGTCATTTTCGAGCTTTCACTTGATGTACTTAATAATCAATTTTTAAAACACAATAGTAAGTGTAGTCTAATTAATCTAGATAATATCACCATTTTAGCTTATAAATCATTCGGTTACTTAATGAATTGTTAAAACTAATATCAATTTTCAGATTGATAACGTAATTGAGCTTTTGAACTACTTTAGACCGGTAAATTTATTCAATGTTGTCGTCCATTTCGAATTAATTTTGTTTGAAGTTGTTTACTTGTATTGCCATGACAAAGCAATGAAAATAAAAATAGTAGGGCTGTGCCGATTCCAGGACTCAATTACTCGATACCCATGGTATCGGCTAATATTGCAATAACGACACTACATGCTAAAAGTCTCGATACTACTTTTCAGTTAATTTTGAATGTCTAGACATTTGATCAGCTCTCAACTCAACAAAAACAAGCCAATCCTTTGCAGCTTATAAACTCGATCACGGTCGACACAAGGTTGATTTTAATTTATCAAAGGAAACTGTATTTTGAAAATGAATCTAAGAAGAACACTTATTTTGTATTGAAATAGTCGAGTAAATATTCACTACATAAGGTCGATTTACCTCGGCGCTTTGGCAAGGGAATGATGAGCAAATGAATTGGCCAGCTTGCAGCTGCATCATGTTTAGTTACTAGACTAGTATTATTCGAAAGATTGTAAAAATCATCGACATAAAATATTCATTTTTTTATTTAGCGACTTTAATTATTGTAAGCATCAACACCTTCAATTTCGATAGTCTTCACAACCAGTGTCACCAATATAGCTTTTATTCTAGATATCTTTTAACTTAAGAAAATTATTAAATTAATTTAATAAATATTGTGAAATGATTAAAATGAAAAAAAATTTGATAAATGTTAAAACATAAAAGCTGGCCGATTCATTTGCTCACCACTCCCTTGCTAAAGCGCTGAGGAAAATCACGCTTATGAAGTGAATATTGATTGTATAATTCTATTGAGTCCATCCACAAATATTATCGACAGTCATATCAATTATGACTTTCAAGGTTATTTCCGTTAATGTATTCCATTCGCTTTGCTTCGTACTTGAGATCTTTTCAAAATGAAATTCATAGTAATAAACTGATAAAAAAAATTCTCTTGTTTTCCTTTTCTCTGATAATCTTTCCAAAATGGAACATTTAAAAAGTGAAGTGTGGCAGTATTTTGATATATGTGAAAGTGATGTGGACTATGTTGTTTGTAAATTCTGTAAACACAAAGTTTCGCGGTGTGGAAAGACACATATCACTTCCAACATGTCTAAACATTAAAAAATTCATGAAGCAGAAGTGTATACATCCAAACTAAAGAAGCTAGGAAATAATGAAGTGATGCAATCGATCGATGAACCTGAGCCTAATTCTGCCTTTAAAGTGAATTCCCAGAACGCTGTTGGACATAATTTATTAAAAAGAAGCTCAACCTCAAGACCATGTTTCTATACTTACAAAATGAGGATTTATTTCATTTCATGTTGAATGGAATCGAATAGGGTATCGAGGAGATGAATTTATAGTATCAAGCAAGGTATCGGAATCGCTAAATAAATTATTAACTCATTGAATGATTCTTTTTAATATTTTTACCTAGTCCCTTTCTAAAATAATAATTTCTGTTAAATTAAAAGTGCAATATCAATAATAATATTATTTTGAATGTTTTCAAATTTAAGATATTTAAAACTCGTATTAATATGTTTAGCTACAAAACTAACACTTGTTTAGTTACTATTACGTTATAGAATTATGTTGGTTAAAATGTCTAAAATAAATGTTAATCTTATTTATTGCAATACATATTTTACCAAACTTACCACAATTATGTTAGAAAATTATTTACTATTTCATATTGTTTGCTAGAAATATTTTAGTTAACCATACTATTTTTAATTTTAAAGTATGAGCATCAACTTTTATAAGCATTAAAAATTGAATTGAAGTAAGTTTCTCAAAAAAATAATGTCTAACGAGAGCCTGCACAAAGCGCATGTACAACTGCGCATAGAGGAATGGAAATTGGCTTCTTATAAATATGCGACTATCTGCTCAGAATTTTTAGTAAATTTAATAATTTTTTATCTTCTAGCTTGAAAAGTGATAACTCACCTGAAATGCATGTTTGAGCGCCTGGCCCTGGGCCCACCGACCCCCCGTGAGGAGTGGGGTATTCTGCGAACACCATGCCTTGATCCAGCTGGTTCGTCGTAAAGAGCAGTTAAAGAAAAATTCCAAGCAACAAATTACACACATGGATAATATGATTTAAAAATAAATAGTACAACACAGTCGTAGAGACTTTCTCATAACTTTTATAGTTTGGAATTATTTTAAGTAAACTACCATTATTTATAAATAGTTATTCGAAAAATTAAACAAATTATTTTGTACTTCATATGAAACACAATATGGATCTTAATCAAAATTCTTTAATAAAGTTAAAAAAATAATCAAAAATCAGTCATAAGTATTATCCTAAAATTATTGGTATTTGTAAAAATAAGAATATGTTCCTATTTGCCAAGTAAAACAATTGCCAGAAACCAATTACGAACCAAATCATAAATGCTATTTCTTTGGAAGAAATTCAAATTTCCCAAAACATTGTTTTAATTTAGAGATGTGTGAGACTTCAAAAAATTCGATGTTAGATCGAATATTTATTAGCTTTGCCTTTAAATAATTCAAAGCTTCAATATTTTTATTTTAATCATTTGAAGCTGTTTTTACCACTTTATAATCATGTTTAATACACAAAATTAGCAATTCTAGTTTTAAATCAAGAAAACTTTAACTTTTTTTTAGCACTGCATCTTACTACTCGTTCAAGTTGTACGTTTAAATACAGTAGCTAAATAATTGTCATTAACCTTTTTGTTTCTTATTTTCTGATAAAAATGATCTCCATGGGTTTTAAACCAATGGATGCTATTGATTTATTAATAATCTATTTATTAGTTCAATTCTGATTGATTTAATGATGCAAAGGAAACAATAATAAAATGGGTCAGGTATGTTGATGTTGTGACCTCCATTTATATTTTTCCTAAATTTCGGTGATATTAATAAATTACTATCGCAGTATGTTATTTCGAAAATAATGTTCGGGTATGTTTATTATATATTTGCTTTTTGTTAATCCTTTGAGCGGTGAGTTTTTCAGTTGCAATATTGACCACCCCCTGTAGTGAGTTATTTTTTTGTGCAGTTCGGTACCTGGTCTAGGTTGTTTTGGCGGTGGAGGCAGATTATCATCAGTATCTTCATTTTCTTATTGGGTTTCAATAGCATTAGCCTCTGGACTTTCATTGTATTCACCATCACTATTACTACTTGCCTCTTGACAAAGAGGCAGTCAATACCTTTTTGTTCAGTGGCAGCCATGTTAAGTTTGAACTGTGTTCTTTATTTCATTGTAACAACCATAATGTGTGTGTTCCCTTTTGTATGTTTTCTAACCACTTTTTCTGTACCTTCTTCCAAATATATAAGAATTTATAAAATAATATAATATTTAGCACCACATCTTACTACCCGTACGGGTTGTACGCTAATTTATAAAAATTTCTTGCATATTTGCTACAGCTTAAATCACAGTATCGACCTCTATTGACAACACACGTTATACAATGCCATCAACGTATGTACAGTGAGGTTAAATTAAATACTTGGCCACACGTTTAAAAGAAATTTTTTTCATCAAAACTATAAATAAATAAAAGTACTGGTGATTTCATTGTTTCTCTGAGTGTTAGATTATTTTCTTTCCAAGTAAATATAGCAGCTTGCAAAATAATTACATAAATAATAAATTCAATATTATATATGACACATACCTCCATCCCAGTATGATTCAAAGCCCTCAGCCACTGCTAAGGGTATTCACAATTTCTTCCAAAACCATTCTAAAGTAGGGGTGTGTAAAGCTTTGCCAATATTTAAAGTTAATTTAAAACAAACATTTATGTTGGTTTTTTCTGCTGTTATTTCCATCACAAATTAGTGTTTGTAAAGAAGGATATTAAATTTTCTGATAATATTTAAGGTATCTAAGGTGCATTTTATGAACAGACTGATTATATTACCGCATGAGAATTTACATGAGCGTGAGCGAAAGAGCCTATAAATTTTGCCAGGAAAGGTTTTTTCACATAACTTCCAGGGTTCTTTTACATGCCACAATCGACATAGGACCGACAGCTTTACTTCCCTTCCAAAGAAAGTTGTGCTACAGATTCGTATTGCTCAAGAAAAATCCGTCAGCCACTGCTGGGTGTGAACGCATAAGCATCAGTCCTGAGGCGAGCACTTTACCCTAAAACCACCGAGGTCTACTCGTGACAATAACTTAATTTATCATTTTAAGACAAAATATATTAATTATGTTTAGAATATAGCATTTTGTAAATTATATTTATCCATCATTAAACATTTTTCAAATAGTTAAAGTTCAATTTGGCTTCATAAATATCTCATTTTGGTCTATTTAATTTTTCTTCAGAATGAAAAAGTGGACGTTGCACACTATTAAAAAAAAGTTCTTCAAGTTTAAAAGTGTAAACCTTATGCAGTAGAATCATGTGCAAAAATTAACACTATCACCTTGCTAAATTGGATATTTGAACCTATAATAAACAGTGATGTCTCCATTAACTCGTTTTCATTTGTGTTTTGTATTAAAAGGATATGAGGAAGGATATGAGGTCTCGTGGACCACTGCGGTGCTCCAGGGTCAAGTGACCTGCAAAGTCATCTGTAACAAGGTTAGGGTCGCCACCTGGAAGTGAGGCGCAAACTGGACAAACCTGGAAGAAAACCAACAGTTAATTAGTGAATTTCACATAGACTCGAATAAAAATATAGCCCTACAAAAAAATTAGCAAAATATAGTTTATGAAAATTATTACTTAAGTCTAATTATTTAGTTTAATATTTCAAGAAAAATTGATATTACTCTTTCCAATAAACCAGAATTTAAACCACACCAAAGCAAAAAATTTCTATTCTGTTGTCCATTAGAAGAAACAGATTGTCGCTACTCCACCAAAGAGCATAACTGAAATAATAAACATTTCTCATGACCCTTGAAAAAAGAGGAACATCTTTGTTCATAAGAGAGCATAACAATCCATTTCAATTGTCAAAGAATGCCATAAAACTATATGTATTTGTTTATAACTCAAGAATTATTGGTTAAATTATAAAAAAATTATTCCAAATAAAAATGTTTAATAGCAAATAGTAGGGCCTACTTTACAATGATAATTAAGTTTGTATCTCAAATAGTTGCAGAGATATGACCAAAATTGGAAATGTCTGCTTATAGCTTAAAGTCATTTCCATGGGAAAATGAGAATTTTTCATTTTATTTGAGATAATAAACAATACATGGATAAAAAATTTAAATCAAAATCCTTATAGCAAATTTGGTGAAAATTAATTTTTACCATTCATTAAACAACACTTATTTCAGGTTTAGATATATAATTCCAAAAATCGCTCAAGAAAACTGTATGAAAACTTTAGATACAGAGTTTTAGCCAAATCGGTAAAATAGTTTAGGGACTGGGCTGAGATACAGACACACAGATAGATGTCATTGCGAAAACAACTTATTCGGTTTTGGGGAGTCACGAAATGTTGGCGTTTATCAAAATCTAGATTTCAATTTTTTTTGACAATTCCAATACATCTTTCTTTGAGGGGTTGAAAGAAAGTAAAGAATGCAGTCAAATAAATACAATCCAATAAACCCAAGTGGAGGATAAGGCTTGTTACAGTATTTAGATGCACCTGCAGAATTTCATATCAACATTAAAAAATACATTACATAATCAAGTAATTAATGAGGCACATTTACCAAATAGAGTTCAAATCGTCTACTTCAAGGTCTATATTCTGCCCAGGTATGGTACCGAAGGTGTTTTTTTTCCTTAATGATTTTCCACTCTTCCTCCAAACAAATGAGGGTGGGTTTGCTTAAATATGGATAACCCGAACAGCATCAAGATGTTGCACAAGGGAAAAAAATATAGGGTTATTAACAACAATCTATAATTACATAAGATGCTAGCTTTGAGAAAATGCATTTGCATTTGTGTGAAACAAAATATCAAATGTGGAAAACCACTCTCAGTGCATCTGTCAATGGCAGCCAAAACCACCTGACAGCAGGTGAAAATTCCATCATTTCCCACTAACATTACCATTTTAATTATTGTAATAGAGAAACTTTGTATGCATGCTGCAAGTATAAGCATCATACTAAGAAAAAATTCCACACAAACAATTATTTTAAAGATGTGTTCTTACAACTTCAAAGGAAGTTTCAGAGTGCTCCGAGGTGACGTGTTCTTGCAATGTAGTCTCTGTGAAGCCCATCTTTCCACAGTACGGACAAGTGAAGGCTTGCGGCTGTTCCACTGTAAGTGCCTCCCCACCATAGTACAAATCTACGGATTCAAGTTTGCATCAGGAGAAAATATGATAAATACAAGTTTAGTTAAATTTTAACTATTTTAAATCGTTTTAGATTAAATGGTAATGTATATATAATATATGTGTGTGTCTATTGTATTAGGTACTTAATTTCATAAACTTATTTTAAAGTATACCTTGACTTCAAAATGTATTAGAGAACTTAAATTGTTTCTTGGATAGACATTCTTTTAAAAAAATCCATGTTTTTAATTTTTAAGTCTGATTAAATTTCTTGAAAGTCCAAGGGAGATTATTAATTAGTTTTCTAGACAGGCTTGAGATATTTTCCTCATGAGATAAAGATACTTTTGAGTCACAGACATTCCTAATAAAGTTTTTTACCCAGCTAAAATTTTAGCCCTACACACTAAGGCCTGTATGCAAGAACGATGCTGGGCACGGCCAGAATACAGGCTGAGCACTAGCAGAGCATGAGGCCTGTCGTGAAAACAGGTGTCGCGATCGTCTATGCGTGCAGCGCCATGTTGTAGAAATATCCTCCGAGTACAGGCAGAGTATAGCCTGAGCCAGCCCGGGACCAGGCTCTGGCGAGACTCAAGATATTGCGTCATAGATCGTACTAGTACGAGGCTCATACTCTTTATTACCAGAATGTGTTGCTTAGGCATTACATATGTCTCCCACACATGAATCGTTAAAGTTTGTCTCAAAGTACGTATGTGCATTATTGTAGAATAAGGTCCTATTAGACCGAGCCCCGGTAGTCCAAAGTCACAGATAATTTGAACGCAATCTTCGGAAAGGGTGGAGAAAAACAACAAAATTAACCCTAACAAAATAAATTTTATAAATAAAAAAATTCAAAGTTAAGTGAGTTGTAAGAAAATAGTGATAATAGATGGTAAATATTTTGATGTTTATATCAACACAATGTGTTTTCCTTTTAACTAAAGATAGCTGTAAATCAAATTGTTGTAAGACTATAATTGATACTATTGTGTTCTCATAGACCCTCTAGTATTCTCCTGCTTAATCCAAAACTTTGCTAATCCAAACAAACCTTGGTCCCGATTAATTAAGATAAACGAAGTTCTGCTGTATTTAAACATAATTGTTTAAAAACAACAACTAAGATTGCATTTTAAAATTAATGATCCCAAACTGATTTTCTCAATACTGTCAATTGCTATGGCTTTGAAAGAATTATGGTAGATATTAACATCACAGTTTTTGATAGCTCAGTTCTTATCTTTCATATACTAGGAAATGACAGTTCTGGTGTATAAATGAAACATCACAATTTATGCTTGGATAATTTTACAGTGTGACCACTAAAAAGTTATTTGTCTTTTCACTTTATTACCGACCCATTTTAAATGTACTACACATGAACTTTGGGATTTGGTGATCAAGCACAAATCAAAATAAGTTTTTACTAATTTAAACTTGATTTTTTTCAACCACAGTATGGTATGATGGTCAGAGTTCATGGCAACAAATTCAAAAGTCCAGAGTTTGATCTCTGGCGTTTCCAGAATCTTTCTGTGAAGCAGCGGGTCTGGAACGATATCAAACTCAAGTCTCATGAGGACAAATGAGGAGCCACTTGAATAAAGCAATAGCAGTTTTGGTCTAGAAAACTGAGATTTATGGCCACAGTATTCGGTGTGCTTACCACATGAAGCCCTCTATTCGCAAAATGTTGACACCATCATTGATAACGGTGGCGTGCGCTCGGTCGGTATAGTTCAATCGCGAGCTCAAGCAATATTTTGAATTAATTTTTCTTTTGTTACATACCAAAGTCTGATCGAGTTAGAATGCACTGCATTGGATGCTCAGTGGTGTGTCTGGTAGTAGTTGCTCCCGCTTCATAGCAAGTAGCACATAGATCATAGTCATAACAAATCAAGCACTTGTAGCGACGGCCACGGAAATTTCCTTTTAAACAAGAATCACAGCTGACACCTGAAAGAAAAATGTAAGAAATAAAATATATAAAGATTTAAATTTTTCTAAACAAATATGTTAACAAATCTTTTCAAAAGACTAATAAAGAAAGGAATGTTGTATTACATACATACAATCATGATATCAAAATTTTACTGAATCAATATACATCAAAACTTTTATTTTATGTAGTGACCGACAATATGTAAAATCTGGGAATTTGTGGTAGGTGAAAGAAATGACTGATAGCATTATGAATTATAACAATAAACCATTTTTAATTATTAGGGCCATGCCTGACAAATTTTTAAAAATAGGACTTTCTTTAACACATGGAAGAATTTTCTGTTAGACGAAGATGGTATAATTGATTAGTAAATATGGGCACGGCAATATTTCGAGGAACAATTTTTGATAGTAGGGTAGAACTGTAGAACAAAGAAGAAATTCAGAATTGGCTGGAAATAAGGGGAAAGGATGGAAATGACTTAAGAAAAGATTATAAAAGATGTAACAGCTGCTACAACCCCTATAGAAAGAGATGGTGAGGAAGAAGATATGAATTGTGCAAGAAAGACTCATAAGCTTTCTGAAGTTAGCGAAGTGCTAGATAAGATTCTAAACTATCTGAACTCGATAAGACATGGAAATAATGCCTCAGTACTAGCATATAAGAAATTTAAAAGAAGTTGTAGTATGAAAACATCATACCAAATTGCTCATTTTGAGTCGACTCACCTGGTGTCATGTATGCCTTTAAATCACACATTTTGATTTTTTCTCTCTCTGTATGTATTAAGGAGAACAGAGGGACAGACAGGTTGATAAATGAAATCCTAAGAAGAGTGGGTGAGAAGAGAACCATTTTGGATGTGATTCTTTGGTACAAAGAATACTGGATCAGACACATTCTTTGGAGGAACTGTCTTCTGTACGACATGATAGTTATTAGGGAAAGAGGAACTAAGGGTGCATTGGCAGTCAAGTTCCCTAGGCAAAAGGAATGGACCTGTCATAAGACAGAACTAATAATAATTTTGTTTATTTAACATACAAATTCTGAACCGACTGATTATATTAGCACACGAGAATTATGAGCGAGAGTGAAAAGCAGGTACCAATTTTGCCAGGAACGTTGTTTTTTTCCACCTATCTTATAGGGTCCTTTTATATGCCACAATCGACATGGCACCGACGGCTTTACTTCCCCTCCAAAGTAAGTTTAGCTATGGATTTGTATTGTTCAAGAAAAATTCATCGACCCCAGCTGGGTTTGAACCATGGTTAAAAAAGGTATCTGTCATAATATTTAAACTAATTTTTAGAAAAATTATTTGCTAGGGTTTGAGATGTTAAAGTTGTTGTCATGAAAATGTGTGTAATGTGAGTTCCCCTTATTTCCCCTGTATCCTTCATATTCTACCAGGAAAATTTCATCAAGTATTTTATTCGGATTTGATAGAAAAAAAATTAAAATAAAGTAGTTAATTTGAGTTAGTCCCTAAACAAAGATTTGGATTGTTAAATTGCATGATTCAAGGTACTAAACTTTGGAAACTCAAATGAAATGTTCAATATTGAAAAGTAAGAAAATGGCCAAAGAGGTCAGGTTGATCTAACTAGGTCCAGGCAGAAAACTGCATGTACATAAGTTAATGTGCTAACAATATTCCTTAACTTTTAAGTGTCTAATGGGCAATGTGAAAATATGGTGTGTGTGTGTGTGTAACCATGTATTTCCCAAACTTCTGCCATCCCTCTTTGGGGCTGTGGTCTAACCAACGTACCACTTCTGGCTCTTCATTAAAAAAAAATGCTATGCATAAACAGGCGTTTCAAATTTCTTTATTTTTTTAGCACCGTGACTTCAGGTGACACACTTATGTACAAATTACACTAATGCATTAGGGTTGAGAAAGGTTGAATTTAAATGCAGTGTAGCTATATTAGTGTGGGGGGAAGGGGGGGAGCGAGGGGGGCCGAGAGAGAGAGAGTGCAGGAAACCATTTAGGTAAAACCACCCTCAGTACACCCGACCGGACTCAAACCGCAAACTAATCTATTGAGAGAGTAGTACCACCAAGGTGATTGTTTGAAATGTTAAAGTTTTAGTGTTAAGATAAATAAAATCATGACAGTGGAAAAGAAAGTCTTCAAAAACTCAATGGTATCACAACAAAATCATGGCTATTTGTTTTAGACTTACCATTGTCAGAAAAAAAAACTGTTTATGAGTGATAAAACTGAGTCCCTACCCCTTTAAATCCTCAGTGTAGCCTTGAGGGTACATTCCATAGACAAGAAAATCTCTGCCTAAGAGTGATCATAAGATAGTGAAACGAAATAATATACATTGTAGAGAAACATAATAGAGAAAATATATCACATTTAACTTAAAAAGTATAACAAAGACCATATTGAAACAAGAGTACAAAAATTGTTCAAGTTTAAAGCACTATGTATGCAGATGCTTATTTTATTGTTCTTTTGCCACTAGTTTGACACTAGATTTTTTTATCAGTTATGTTAGTTTCGAGAAACCCGCCTGTATTTTACAACTGAGTTTATAAATTTAAATACTTTTCTGGGGTGTATTAGTTATGCAAATTTACAGATTTCCATTTCCCAAACCTACATTTAAAAAAATAGATATATGCTTATAACTTGGAAAATATTGGTTTATAAAACCATATTTCAGATACAAGTTTTGTATTCTTAATAGTACCTTTAATATTTGTAATGTATAACTGTGCAAATATTATACAAATTTTAACCAAAATCATGTGAGCTGATTTTGATAAAATCAGTTTTTTCTTTCTTCAACCTTAAATAAACCATCTTTAATTTTAACAAAAGATTCGTTACTTAAAGAAACACTGAGAAACCCGGTGAAAACCTTTATCTTTAGACTGATCAGTAAAAAGATTTTGATTTTAGGTTGATGAAAGGAAAGACAATATTAAGGTGAATGGCCTTTTTCATTTGGCGTGGAAATGCAGTGCCACGGGAACAAACAGTTATCTTCAAGAATTTTTATTGGTTTGCAATTTTCTTTTCGGAAACAGTTTGTTCAGGAATAGAAGCGTGTTGATTAAGTGACATTTTTTATCTATACACCTCCATTATTTTAACAGTGATCAAATCTCGATAAAATTGACATTTTTCAACAGAAAATTGCTGGCTTCATAACAAAAAATAAGAAAATGTAACAATTAACAAACATTGATACATTATCTTAGAAGGGGTGTTGAAAATATTAACATAGAAATTTCATTTGTTCTCGAGAAAACTGATATTTTCCAAACATATTATTTTTTCGTAAGAGTTAGCGCCATCCCCGGTTTTTGTGCTCTACCTGTTCTTGTTGGCGCGGAAGGATATTTTGGTTGGTTGTGAAGGCATGCCACACTTTTCACCCTCCCACCCAACATTCCACAAAAAAGGGTTTAGACTTGCTCGGCAGGACCAAGGGGCTTGATAATACATTCTTTGGGTTCAAAGTGTCAGGAAACGTCGACACCTAACCATCTCGAGTTTGATTTGTTTTTACAATCACAATAGAATACTTACTATTTCCAAGAGGTCATGAGAAGATATTAAAGCTAAGAAAAATTAGCTCAAGAGATGGTGAAAAATTTGTTTGAAAAAATATCACATGTGCACTACATTTACCCTCAAATGTAGCAGTCTTACCTTAATTAGCTAAACTATGGCCATATATAATATAAATCAAACTTGTTCAGCATATATAGGTTTTTGATTAACTTATTTTTGAGGCTGCAATTCCAGCTTAGGAAAAACATGAGAATATGTATTTGTAATTCACTGTATATTATTTTAATAAATCTTCAAATCCATTTAGGTAGTATTTTTTCAATTTTAAAAATTATATAAGGTCAGGGTTGTATTTACGTATAATGGGGCCTCAGGGCGGCATACAGTGTAGGGGCCCCCATAAACCTATGTAAATGATATCATAGCATTAGGCTTGCCAACCCTCACGAATTGGGCGAGAATCTCCCAAAATCATGACTATTCTCCCGTCTACCGGGAATCCGTAACCAGGAGTTAGATATCACCCTGCTTTTACAAGGAATACCAAAAACCTTTTTTGGAATGTTGCCTTTCGTATTTGGATAAGTGATATAATTATGAAGGCTCTGGTTTCAAAGATGTCTGTTTTTTTTTGTTTTTTTAAATCCTATTGAATGGGATAATCTTCAGAAACTTACTGAAGCCCTTCACCAAGAAGTTGAGGTCCATGAGCAACTGTATATTTAGTTATTTATCCTTAGAGAAGTTCAGAGTACTCTCACTACCATTAAGTGAATGGATATGAGGTAGGTTGCTTTCTTTAAACAACTTGTAGGGAACGATTGTGACAGCGAGTTTAAAAATGTTGTTACATTCGCGTTATCAATACCAAGTTTCAAACGCTATTAGTGAATGGCATATTTGGCGTAATGGGTATATTATGGACAAAAGAAAGCGAGAAGATCAGCCATTCACTTTTAAAAGCTGAACTCCAAGTCTACTAGAGCTACGACTATCATGTTCTTAGTTCCAAAAGTTTATTTTGTCAAACAAAGAACTTTTGGCAACTACTCTTAGGGTTCAAAAATATAAATTTAAAAAGTAATGATTGATTTAAAAATTCTTTTTGGTAAGCTTGTCGGTTGTAATTCATATTGGTTATATTTCAATTGATAGTTAGAATAAAGTTCAAGTTGCATTAGAAAATTGTTCACTCTCTTGAACCCGTATTTTTTATCTACCGGATTTGCATTTATAATTGGCAGGCCTACATAGCATGTCCGAGGAAAGGTTAAATTTAAGCAATTGTTTGATTTTACACAATTTTAATTATAACAATGTAAAATGAAGTAAACTACACAAAGACTTCATAAAAGATGTTTGAGGCAGAACAGACTAGTTTACACACGCTGGGCAGTTATGTTGGTCCAGTGAGTGTCTGGAAAACTTCTCAATTTGGCATGATGACTCTTATTACTATTCATACACTTAGCGCACTTTATATATATTTATATAATTTTTCTGGTCCTACCAATAAGATTAGGCCATTAGTAGCAGGAAAAATTTGTATAACCCTAACAGGTAGATATGTAGTGCAAAAAATAAAATAAATATAAAAGCAAGAAATGATATGTTAATACTTCAATATTATAATCAAAGTAGACCTTTACCAATAAAAATCATCATTAGCATGGAGAGGTGATGAGATGTAATAACTTGCTAAGAATTCTTGAGTAGCAGAGATGTGCGAAGTGTCTTTGACAGAAACATTTTCACTAATATACTGGGCTCAGTTTGGTAATTACTTGCTGGCTCGCTCACCAGTTTGGCCAGACATTTGCTCCGTAACTCACTCGCTCTCCTGCTTATTATTCTGCCCGAACTCTTAAGGTACCTTTTCCTGGATCACATCACATATTTTTATATTATGTTGATATAATCCTCCACAATCGACATATCTGCACATAGTATTCTACTTAAGTACCTCATTAAAACAATCAAAGGCAACGCTGAGACAGCGGCACTGTTAGCCGATTCGTGGAAACACTTTAAGAGGAACTGCCAAAGCATGCTGAAAGGGAGGCCTATGTATTTAGAGTTAGTGCGTGAAATTGTAAATGATCAACAAGGACTTTCCTAGTAAATCTTTCAAGTGTCTGTAGGATTTTTATTTTTTATTTAAGCTGCACACACATTAATTTGTTCATGCCTAATTATTTCGTACAGGAATAACATTATGTTATGCACAAAACACAAAAACATTTACAGTAGAAATTTTTTTTTTCTTTCTTCCTTTCAGGCATTTATGGAGGCCTCTTTCTGTGGGGGCCCTGGGGCAATCACCCCTCCCTAAATCCAGCCCCTTTTTTAGGTGGTGACTAACCTTTAAAAGTATGTAGCTGTTTTGGTCTTCAAGCATAGGCTTAATATTAAAAGCCACTTCAAATGTACATACATTTTTAATCATTCATTTTTTTAAATCAGTCTTACTACCTGTTCAGGTTATATGCATATATGATAATTACTCTAATGAGGTAGAGCTGAGGAAGGAAGTATTTTAGAGGTAATCTACCTGCATTTATGTGGAAGGAGGATGGGAAACCATTTAGGAAAAACCACCCTGAGTAGAGCTGGCCCCATCATCAGTAGGCCAGTATAACACATGAGTGACACCTTAGACCATTCTTTCAATGAAGTGGGTACATTTTTAAGTAGAAACTACTTTGAACACATACATTTTTAAAAGTAAAAGCTACTTCGAATAGATACATTTTCAAGAACATGGAAGTATTACTGTGCTATATAATCACCTATGACCCACTTAATATGTTTACAAATAAGTCAGTAAGAACTTTCTAATCCTAAAAAAGAAACGTTTTTATTGAAGGTCATCAGTGAAAAGTAGCCTATCTATGATGAAATATAAACTATATGGAATAGTTGGTTTTTTTTGTGTTGTATCTCCCGGCAATTAAATATGGTATTTAATATCTATATGTCCCTACTTTTATGAATCTATAATAATAAAAAAAGGAAGTGTTTGTTTGTGTGCGGTGCCCAGCCAAATCTAAGGCACGCAGAGATCTAGAGTTTTTAATATAGGTGGACAGAAGGGGGTCCAAATGCACCTTGAAGCCGGATTTTTAAATTTTTAATTAGGCTATTTTTAACAAATTTCTGAAGAAAATATTGTTAATTTGGTTTAGAATTAAGTTTCAGGGATAACTGTGATAAAAATATGCTGCATCCTCAAGAAAAAACAGGTATGAAATCGACCGTAATTTTAAACCATTTTTGTGGGGGAAGGGGGCTTATATAATTATTATAGCACCGTGGGACACAGGCAACGCCGTGCATAATTGCTAGTATTTAATATCTAGATCTGTGGATTTCAAAATTATTCAAATAACCCTATAGTTTAGCAAACATTTTCATTGTGAATTCACACAAATAGGCAACCATCGACGATGTGCAGTGAAAAGGTGTTTAAAAAGGGTGTTAGATATATTGTTGGATGAAGAATCTGAAGTTTTAGAAGAAGAGTTGAATAGGGAG
Organism: Timema poppense; assembly: GCA_902141375.1. Taxonomy (NCBI): domain Eukaryota; kingdom Metazoa; phylum Arthropoda; class Insecta; order Phasmatodea; family Timematidae; genus Timema; species Timema poppense. The sequence continues at coordinate 176,310 of CABFOV010000563.1, forward strand.
AAGCAATTTTGGGCAAGAGATTGGATCAAGAGAGGCATTCATGGTGAATCTGTGCTCTTTCTAAGGGAGCTAGCCAGAGAATGATCAACTTCCTGAATCACTCGAGTTCTCGAAAAACCAAAAACTGCGGTAAGCACAACTCTGAAATGACAAACATGTCATGTCTGCTATACTTTAACTTCTCGAGTGACTATTTACACAGGGTGAGCAGAAAGATCGAGTATGTGAAGACATGAAAAACTTGGTGAAAGAGGGAGGGCAAGCAGGCAAGTCACTGGGTCTCCAACCTTAACCCTTGACTCACCCTCCAAATGGGTCTGGCTCTGTACTAAACCATACCTATACTCGTACAAAAGTTCATACAGTTATAGTGAAAGAGCGAGTATATACTCGGCCGTTTATTTGCCCTTTAACTCGATCAATGTAAAAAAGCATAAGGATTAAAAGGGTACTTAATTTAGAGGAAAATAAACAGTAGACCTATTTGTGTAGAGCTTTGATGCAAAATCAAATGCATAAAAAACCAAATTGGTGCACCTGGTCAAAGTTCAAATCTAGATCATCCAGATCAGAGTCAAGCATATTGCAAGCGAAAATGTCTGAATATAACCTATTGATTCAATATGAATTATCATAGAAATTAAAACCAAAATATTCAAACCATTGGGCATATTTACAAAGGTCTGTTTAAAATTAGCTAATAGAAACTATTAAAGAGCATAGTGAATAAAAGACAGACGAATACCTTCTAACTGTGCCCACATATTTAACATAGTGGAAGCCAACCTACATGACATCACTTGGCCAACACACATAATATAAAGGTGAACCTACTTACAAAACAGTTAAAGCCAACAAAAAAGTTTATCTAACCATAAGACTAATTTCAGCAGTCAAACCTGAGAAATTATTTTTATCTTTTAACTATAGTCAACAAAGATTCTCTTAAAAAATTGGGTGCTATAATGAATACTGAAATTTTAAATAGCCATGGTAATGGTTCATGCACATTGTTGAATGTATATAGTAGCAGTTGTTAATTTAATACAGCTGGGTAAAATGTTTCTAGTAAAAGCTGAAACATTTGATAAAAATGGCAGATTAATCAATGTGAAATGATTACTATTAAGTTATATCTGTGTACCAAGTTTGGCTAGAAAACAGTTTAAATTAATTTACTCCCAACAATAACAATAAAATAATGATAAAATAATCACAATATAAAAAATAGACTATGTGAGATTAAACCAAAGTTTGACCAAAAAATAAGAATAGTTAATAAAAATAATGTATTATTATAAACTTTACCAAAATAACATAACCTAGCCTTCCACGCAATGCAATAACAAATAAATGGTGATTACTAAACTTTTTAACATACAACCCCCTGACTTTTCCAGACAAAATTTAGCCTAAAAACAACCAGGCATACTTAACTTTTTAATAGTTTTTCTTGGTGAATGGTATTTTTTTCGTTTATTAAATTGATCAAATATTTTTGAGAAATCTTAAGCTACTAAACATCAACATTTTTGGGTGGAGTCAGAGTCGATAAAAATTCAGACTCTGGTTTCAAAATAAAAAATTATGATATTATAACAATCTATGGTAACTATGTAATTTTAATTGTATACGTTTTTTTATTCTTTAGGATCAATATATTTTGTAATTTGGATTAGCAAATTTATTTAAATATACATTCACAATGTCAAAGAATCTCCCCACAAAGTAATCTGTATTTGAGAATTTTACTGCAGTATATTTGTGTAACTAATTATTATACTACCATTTATGAAGGAGTCAAGAGTCTAATATAGGAGACAGAGTCAAAGGCCTTGTGTACCAACTCCGCAGTCCTGGTTTTAGCTACTATTTGTCCCCTTGTGTAACTGTGGTATAGAAAACAAACCCTGTACAATCATCTCAGGTTATAATGCCATATCTTGGAAACTGCTTCATGCATGTATATATTTCCGTCAAAGATTGCTCCTTCTGGATGCCTTGCTCAGTTACAAAGAACAAAGAAATGTCACTAAGAACATTGGAAGAAATAGGATACCTTATAGATTAGATGATTGTTGATAAACAAAAACAAGGCATATATTGAAGAATAAACTATGTTTTATTATAACTGAAAAGTGTAATAGTTTATTTTATAAAATATCCTGAATAAGAGTAAACTTAACATAATTTTACCAACAATTTTTTAAGAAAAATTGCACTGTGATAAAGGGAAGAAACGCATACAACCTAACATTTCAAAAAAATAAAAATTTGATAAATTCATATATTTTAAATTTGTTTTAACCACACAGCAGTTTTTTTTTTCAAAATCTTTACAAATGCTCATTTGTGATTGCTGCAGCAAAGAAAGATGAGTGTAAATCCTAAATGGTGGCAGATAAAAAAAAAACTAAAATGGATTTGAGCATGTTAATAACAAGGCTACTTATGGTAAGAATATAAAAAAAAAATAGATTGGGTGGTCAAGCAACCACCCCTGAGTGATTTGACACAGATTACTCGACTTTAAATTTACTGCAGTAAAATGCTCCAATATAGATGACTTCATGAGAGGCTTTTTTGGCATTGTGAATGTTTATTTAAACAATTCAATCAATTCAAATTACAAATATCAGTCATAGAGAAAAAGATTTATAAATATACAGTAGGGCCCCAGAACAGGGTTGCCACTATTTTCTTATTACCAAATTCCCTGTGTTTTCCTGGTTTNCAGAACCCGCTGATACAGTATATGGTTACCACTCCCCAATGTTATTTATCTTTAATTAAAGAAAATGTGGCTATTGTGCTATCATAACAACGGCATCGTTATCATCATCATCATCATCATCATGATGATGTGATTGTCTCAACAAGAAGAATAGTAAATACACAGTACATGTTATTATTAAGGAATTTATTCAATGTTGGTAATGTCTTACCATGAATAATAGAATTATATTTGGAAGAAGGTATAGGAAAGGTGGATATAAACATTGAATGTTTGGGCTATCATTGGTTTCTGGTTGAGTGAAATCGTACAACTGGGAGAATATTCATCTTAATTGCCAAGATGGAAAACTATTAAAACTGCCAAGTATGTGAATCTTAATTAAGCCTTTTATTTGTGGTTCATGCAACAGTGGAAAAAGGAGACTCCTTTGTCAGGACCAATGATTCAAGAACAGGTTTGTCAGAAGTTCAGGTTGGTTGGACAGGTGGAAAGCTTGAAATGGCATTCGACATTTAAATATATCTAGGGAAATCATGTGTGCTTTGGATAAAGACGCTGCCAATGTGTTTAAACAGAGTTAAAATATATGATACATAAAAGGCCAGATATTCAGTTATGAGAAGACAGGGTTTAGTTTTAAAATGTCACCAAAAAAATCATATGTTGTACATGAAAAGGCCGCTTCAGGTCCCAAGACAAGTAAGGAGAGAATCACCTTAATGGCACTCTCCAATGTTTCAGTAAAGTCCCATATCGCAATAATGTAAATAGGAAAAATCTCAAAATCCTAGCGCTTTCAAAAACATTTTTCACAATGCCCTTCCTGTATATTAAAAAACCCCAAAAAGTTCTTGGATGTCCACATATTTAAGTTTGGTTTCACAAACAATTTGTCCCTCAAATTAAAAAATATTTGGTGGCCAATGGGCTTCCAAAAAGGCTAAACTACTGAGAGACAATCCACCCTAACATCCTAGGATTCTATAGCGAGATAGTTTTTTTTTTGGTCTAATTTCTCAACCGCCTCAGTAACAATTCCATCAATTTGTTTTGTAATTAAACTTTTATTTCCATCCTGTTGTGAGTCAAATGTTAATTTTACTTAAATATTTATGTATTTTTCGAGGTTGTCTCGCACTACCTTAACACCAGTCCTGGTGTGTTCTACCTGAAGGTCCAGATTCCCTACATTAATTTCTACTCCCTTTAACCCTTTATTTTACAGAGTCTATTCAATTAGAGGAACAAAAATTTGTGAC
>CABFOV010000564.1:0-24688 GCA_902141375.1 Timema poppense
TTTCGGAGCCTATTCATTACAAACAAACAAACAAACAAAAAATCAAACCTTTCCTCTTTATAATATTAGTATGATTAAATAACATTGCCTTTTAAGATTCTTCTTAAAGTATGTCGGGATCTTGAAACATTTGGTAAGTGGTTATGTTTATGTTTCATCTTATGAGATTTTATTCTAAATATAATTAAAATAAAATATATTTGGTTGAATAGATAAAATATTAAGTACTCTCCGTTTACCCTTAAAAGGTAACACTCTTACCTTGAAAAGTTATACCTAAGTTTTGCTTCCAGGATAGGGCCATAATGTTATCTGGCAAGGTAACTTTCCAGTGTCAGCGATGTATAATCTAATTGTATATATGATTGCTTATAAAATAACTTAGAATTACATAATTCTTATATATATATATATATATATATTTAGCGAAATAGCTAAGATTTTTTTTATTAGAAAGCATGATTCTTCACATTATCATTTCATTTAACTGTTTGATTTCTTTTTACGATATTTTGGTCTTAGGTAATATTCTTTAAACATTTTTAAGTGGTTAGTTTTCCTTTTGTTAATTTTAAATGATTTTATTAGGGATGTGTGAAACTCGAAGGTATCTCTAAAATCCAAGAAAAAAATAATATTGATCTCACCTCAAAAGTTAAAAAATGAGTCTCGAAAATTCTAGAGATAAAAAAACCCTCCTATAATGACCCTAAGAAATAAAAAAACCAAACCGGGAATTTGTTAAATGCATTTAAATGTGTATTAGGTATCTCAAGTGTTTGAATGAACTATATATTGGACAATCTAAATCAAGTGCCAACTCAAATGTCAAAAAGGAACTAAAAACTATATATTTACTTTAATAAACATATTTTTTTTAAAATTTCAAGTGACGTTTTCTCGTATTGTTCTCGTGTCTCGATACTTTTTTATATTTATATATAATAACTTGCTTTGCTCGTTGGCGGCTCCGCCCCTGATCCCCCAGTGGGTTTTCTTTGCAAGTGGATGTAAACTGATGTAATTACAGAGTCGTGTTTTAATAGGTCTTACTGTTTAACCACAAGAGACCCCCAAAGAATGGTTCACACCGACTTTAAAGTTGCTCCGCCCTTTTAATAGGCGTAATAATGATAATTACATTTTTTATTTTTTTGGAATTCTACCGTCAGTTAAAGTTTAGAAGCTATAAGTTTGCCAAATTTCAAGTTTCTAGCTCATATGGAAGTGGGTGAACATTCATGTCAGTGAGTGAGTCAGCCATGTGGCTTTATAGTAGTCTAGTATAATATAATTTACTGGCTTTAAAAAGACATCACCAAGCTACACTAAAACAATTTGTCAAAATTATGGCTAAAGTATAATACATTTATAAATAAAATAGGAATGGATTTAAATAATATTAAAAAGGTCAATTTTAGCTCAACATTTTCAAACACAGTTAATTTAAGATGATTTTGATATTGGTTATTGATTATTGGCATGCTAACAAAAGTTTTAATTTGGTAACGGAGTTTATTTTATACATCCGACACCTTATTTCAGTCAGTAGCCTGTCTCTCTAATGAGCTAAGGGCCCCAGGTTCGATTCACTCAATGGCCGAAAAATCTACCCTTTGTGAAATGTAGGTTAACCCTTTCACGGTGATGGATTAAAGCCGGGAACTGGAGGTTGTGCCTGACTTAGTCTAAAGTTGATTACAAAGCATACGAAGCTACGCCATACCTAGCAAGCCGTTAGTGGAAAACATATGGCTTGAATAAAAAACTGACACAGGCCCTAGCCAGGAAACATTAATTAACGTAAAAAAAAATCTATGTTATATTATTTAGCATTAGAACCTTAGAAAATGAAACGAGTCTACCTTTATCAAATACTATTCTTCAACTATATATAGCTACCACTCGAATCAGTGGCTGCACAGTTTAGGGGGTCATTATTGTGATAGAGTAGATTGAAAATGATGTAAAGATCTGGGTTTTAATCCCGTTTGTTGGTGTTAAGGATCTTTTCCATAAACTGTTTCCCACGCTCCCTTCTCTCAAATAAAAATGCATTTACTCTCAATTATAGATTCATAATCACTATACAATTAGCATTAAAATGCCTACTTTCTGGACGGGCATTTAAAATATCATATATTTAACATCTTCTAGGATCTCTTACGCTTAACCAAAATTTGACTGTTGAATAAGTTTAAGATTACAGTCAAGCAAACTATATACAATAATTATCGTAGCCTAAGAAAATATTATAATACAATATTAATTGTCTAATATCAATGTTCTGAAAGATAATTTTGGAGTTAGGTCTAAAGGAACGTTAGTACAACTATACGTACGTATACACATATGCAAACACACACTAGAAAGTGTCATACAAGCCTTAGATATCATGCTTAGGTTATTCACAAGTTTTAGCTTGATTTAATTCAATAATAATTGTTTTGTCATTGATTAGGGTATTTCATGAACGAGATGATGAAACGGTTATATAGTTTAAGCAGTGATTGTAGTTGTTAAGAGGAATATTATTATTATTATCATCACTGCATCTTACTAGCCGTTCGGGTTATACGCACTTACGCTAATATAAAATGGTAGGGTGATTGTGAGATGAAATGGAGGACCTACAGTTTAACGTGGAATCCGAACCACGGTGGAGGCCTGGCATTATCCCACATTCACATGATGTCTTGTCAGAGGGGAAGGAAGGGATTGGTAATCAGATAAATCTGTGCCGGCACCGAAGATTGAACCCCGGTAGCCAGCACATAAGTCTGACACCCTACCTCTAGACCACCAGGTCACCATTTTTGAGGAATAAATAAAGACAAGTTTTATTGTGAATGAGTAGGGAAATTATGATTATAGTGTTGAGGACCGTACATGGGAAGAAATATATTAAAGAGAGAAGAAAACCAATAGTTTCAAAAAATGGTCAACGAGTGTTGAGTTTGTCTTTATTTAGTCATAAAGAAGTTATTCTATCTTAGTATGGAAAAATATATCAGGCTGGGAAAATGAGAAATGATTAATTAAGTTTGTAAGTTGTGTTTAGATATAATCAGTTCAGAAATTGTAAGGAAAATAATTTAAGCTAAAAAAAGCTACCAACTCTCGATTATTCCCAAAGGACCTTGTATTATGCTGCTACTATCTCGTCCCTATTTGTGCGTAACACGGACTACCAAATTCTCCGCCCAACGGTTTCCTTCGCCCTTGGCTTCGTCACTAATTGATAGTGGCACGTATTAAAACTGTACCAGTATATTATTCTCATTCAAAAGTATCAAGCTCGTTTGCATACCAAATTATAATAATCACCCCGAAGGGCCATAGATTTCCGAGAAGCAAAATTTCATTTGTGAAGTTAAGTCGTCCTTGGAATATTGAAGAGCTATAAAAAGTAAAGATAAGTATATTATAGCTTTTCTTTCCATTTTTTTTATTAATCATTCATTTGTTTTCCTATATACAAATTATAGTGTTTCTTATTTATATCTACTAACACATATATTGTGCAATAATAGGCTTTATGTTTATATATATATATGTATACAATTATAGTTTTCTTATTTATATCTACTAGAAAATACATTGTGGAATAATAAGGTTAATAATTTTCAATGTATAATTATTATTCAAATTAAAATATTCTATCAATTATTTGTAATCAATATATGTGTATAAATTTCCGTCAAAGGCTATCTTTTTTTAATAAGGATTGTAGGTTTAATGTTTAAAAGTATTTTCTTACTCTTAAAGTAATATATTATTTACAATTGAATTAGTTGTAAAATAATTGACAATGTATAATTGTGTATGGCACGTTTATATGCCGAGAAAATATTACATACAAATTATTATGTATCCATTCAGTTTCGTGAGGAGATATTACATATATTAGAATGGGGTGTGGTGTATAGATCAGTGTTATACACAAGGTTCTAATTTGTAGAACGTATGATAGTAATAAATACTAATTTTTTTATATAAAAAAAAATATATTCGATCATTGTGCTTATCGTCTTTATTTTGGTTTTTAGAAAACATACGTAAGTACAATGGCTTTAATATTAATGTGAGACTTTTTTTCTTGTACCGCCTCTTACTACCTTTTAATGTTATACGGCCATTACCCATTTTGGTGACCACATGGTTTAAGGCGCTATTCTTTCAATAGTCTAGACTACTGATGACGGGAGATCATGGTTCGATCCCATTCAGGTGTATTGAGGGTGGTTATTTCCTAAATGTTATCTCACTCTCTTTCCACGCAAAGGTGGGTACACTTACTCTCAACTAAACCTTCCACATTCCTAGCCCATTAGCGTAATAAGTACGCAAGTATATACCCGGATGGGTAGTAATACGTAGTGTTTTGAAAGATATAAGTGCCTATGTACTAACTACACTTATGAGTTATGGATGATGAAGGTTGAATTTAGAAAAATTGTACCCGCATTTGACTGGAGGGAGAGTGGAAAAACATTTAGGAAAAAACACTCTCAGTAAACCCAACCAGGATTTAGGCTCCAATTAACATGTCACCGGCAGTCTAGTATATTACTAGATTGACGGCTTAGACCATACGGTCATCGAAGAAGGCGATATTAAATATAATTATTGTAGGGACATTACTAATTACAAAGACCTCTAGATATGTGGCTATAAACTTTTTTTTCACGTCACCCTTTTCTTTGTCGTGAATCTAAGAGGCACACTTAATTGGTGGCACTACGGAAACTCGCTACGGCGGCCTCACGGTCTAAGGTGTTACTCTCACAATATACTACACTGTCAAAGACGGGGAGATTGAGGTTTTACCTATTTTAGCTGTACTAGGGGTAGTGTTCCTAAATCGTCGTCCCCCCCCCACTCCATGCAAATGTGGGTACACTTTATCTCAAATATAACCTTCCTAGTCCCTAACACATTAGTGTAATTAGTACATAAGCGTATAACCTGAACGGGTAGTAAAACGTGGTGTTAAAAAAACAACTATGGGATACTCCAGACTACGCATGCGCTAAGAGACTTATCTCAGTTTAACAGGAAATGCGCGTGTTTGTTCTCTTTTAAACCACGAATTGAAGTTTTCTGTAAAATACACGCTCAAGTTTCTCATTAATTACTCAGATTCTTTTTTTTAGCACCACATCTTACAACCCATTCGTGTTATACGCCTGAGTACTAATTACACTAGTGAGTTAGGGGTGAGTAAGGTTGAATTTAGAGTAAGTGTACCAACATTTACGTGATTAGTGTGTGAGAGAGAGAGAGAGAGAGAGAGAGAGAGAGTGGGAAACCATTTAGGAAAAACTACCCTCAGAACATACTACCGGGACTTAACCATGATCACCCTGTCATCAACAGTCTAGTCTATTGCAAGAGAATAGTGCCTTAGAACATGCTCTCAAATTTTTGATTGTAAGCCAAGTAAAATAAATATTTTAAATTTATCGAACATTTTTCTTTCATTTCTTTTTATAGGTTAATATTGAATGAAACTAATTTTAATGTGTTCATCAACAATAACAAGTCAAGAATTTCAAAACACAACTAGTGAATTTCACGGCACACTAATGTGCCACGGTAAACCCTTTAAAAATCACTGCTCTAAATGTTAATTTTTTTTAAACTTTATTATTATATTTCATGAAATTGCTTTAATGACAGATAATAATATATTTAACTAGGAGGTAGGTCTATTATTTACATTCTTAAAAAAACTTGACATGATAAACATAATTTGGACCAAAACAGTATCTAATTATTCAATTCTGCATCTCATTTGTAAATTCCTCTATTTGAGGTTTTCGATGTATATATATGTATATATATATGTATATATATATATATATACTTTGGAATTAACCTTTGATATTCGGTATCTTAAAAGTGTAATACATGCCGAGAATATTACTATTTATTTTACTTGAGTACAGCCCATATAATACCAAAACTCCAACACAAATGCTAGAAATATTTATAACCGGGCTGTAGGCTAAATAAAACCAAACAGTCTTTTTAGTACACCACGTACTGCAATCCACCCAGTCTTTATTTATTTTAACTACGTTAGTGGGGTGAGGATTAGAGATGTATGAGGAAATTTATCTCCATTTGCGTGGAGCGATATTAAAAACTTCTTTACTTAGTCTGGCCGGGATCAAACCCTTACTCTCCAAAACCATCAAACAAGACTAGATGAACCTGACATTTGATTCGTGTGTCGACAGATGATGGTTATAAATAGTCAAAACTTGGAATCCTTAATGATTTGTTTGACCCTGTAAGTGAAATTAAAACCTAAATGAAAATATATTCGTCAACAACACTAATACAGAAATCAATATTCTTAGCGAGCAAAGTAATTGGATTTAATATCTAGCCATTTTCCGTGTCTAAGTTGTTCAAGGAGTTGATTGCAGGTGTAGGGGATAGGGGCTTGTTTCTCAGTATCTATTGATGAAGATGCTGAATTAAAGGTTATAGATGTATTCATAAAATGATTATAAATAAAGATGAATATTTAGTGGAAATTTGGGAAACCACCAAAAGTTTAGACGAGCAGAACATGAACCCAAACTTCCTCATTGATGGTTGCTAATATTAATGCTTGGCTTTTTTCTCAAGGTAATGTTGGGTGGGGTTGAATAATATATTTACTGTTTTTACACTGGGTGAATCTACGGTATAATAGCGATTCCATCTTAGACTAGGTTTAGTTAGTAAGTCAGATTTAATATTATATCGTTTCTTAGAAATATCACTTTAATTGCATTATATCCAATTAAAACCCACATCATATTGCACGTGGATTAAATGGAAGGGTCATTTGATTAGTTTTACTGGTGATGATGGGGTAGGGGTCCGAATCTTGACCATATGTAATGAGGCTGGTATTTCCCAAACGATTTCCCACTTTAACCCAATGCAGATGCGGCTAAATGATCTCTAAATTATACCTTACACATCCATACTTAATTAGCATGATTAAAATTCCCTATAACCTGGACAGGAATCAGTAAGAAATCTCAACATCGAAGTTTTGGTTTGTAGAGAGAAATGGAGATAGTAGCCTATTCTACAATACCTAACAACTGATTCGCAATGTAATGATATGCTCTTGTGGAATGGTCTAATCTATTATTATGAACTAAAAAAACTTAATCATGTGTATAATCAGAGCCTCCGTTTACCTCGTTACAAACAGTGGTGTACTCCATGGAGGTCTGGAATACTCGAACAGAGACCCCAAGTGCATTATTAATAGATAACCCTACCACTCTTTTTTTAATGGTGCATGTACAGCCCATATGTTAATTTATCTAGTTCTCTCTAGTAGACTTGTACATTCTCTTTTAATACATACTAGACCCCATCATTACTAATATTTTTTCTATAAGAGACGATATATTCAAATTAATATACTGGAACACTGACCTTCCACTTTGTGTAGTATTAAAACTGTCTCTCTGGGAAGACAGGCATTATAAAGCTCTGATAGAAAAATTATTTATGTAAATAGTTTTAGATGTATTTATTTTGCTTAGTTTACATTTTTTTACTAACTATGTATAGTTTTGTAATAGCCCTACTTACCAGCGTAATTAATTTTCCAATTACAAGTAATAAATAACGCAAGTAACTGAATACGGAGATCAGTTATTTAATCAAAGTTAAAACTATTTTTATCTAGGCTAACAAGTGAATTTTGCAATCCTTGATTGCATATATTAATTATTTTAGATTAATCTTATCTCAATATAAATTAATACAGTGGTTTTATTTTTATAATTGAGTTATCAAAATCAGTATTAAACTTTTTATCTTTCTGATAAACGTCATTTTTAAGGCAGATGTCATTCGACGATACTAGTCAATAAACAGTTATATATTATTGTGGTAGGGGTTACAATTCTCCTTTTTAATAATAAAAGGAAGATCATGTTTTAAGATGATACTCTACAAATCCAGTTTTTGTCCGAATTGGTGGTGTAATTAAATCTAAAAGTATCTATTTAATTTAATGAAACTAGCCGAGCTATTAATCCTTTATGGTGTATATAATTATGTGAATTAATATTAGTTTAACATATTATTTATGAAAGGGAATAAAGTAATATTATCACTAGGATAGATAAAAAATATTGACACAAAAGATAGTATGTTATTATTATTAGCACCGCGTCTTACTACCCATTCGGGTTATACGCTCTTACGCTAATGTGTAATGGTAGGGTGATAGTGAGATGAAATGGATGACCTACAGTTTAACGTGAAATCCGAACCACGGTGGAGGCCTGGCATTCCTCACATTCACAAGAGGTCTTGTCAGAGGTGAAGGAAGGGTTTGGTAATCAAATACATCTTTGCCGGGACCTGGGATTGAACCCCGGCCGCCAGCATAGAAGTCTGACACCTTACCCCTAGACCACCAGGTCACCAAAAGATAGTATGGAAGTTGGAAGAAATACAGTTTTAGCGAAATAACTAGTACTACCAACAAAACCGATTTTGTCCACATTTATAAAATGAGTGTGTGTTTAAAAAACTTATTTGTGGCTGCTATAAACTAGCACTAATTTACCAAATGGGTGGTCCTAGAATTATATCTATTCATTTTAAAATACAAAATACCTCTTCCAATAATTTATGACTTTTCTTCAAAAATTATGTATAACCTAAAAAAATAGCTGATTTAAATCATACGCCAGTATTTCATATTCAGAGTAATTTATTAAGAGAAATGTACATAGCAACACAAAATATAGTGTACATTTAGTTTGTCAATTTAATTTCAAGTGCAATGATAAATAGCCGAATTCATATTTCACTCTAAAATTGTTGTTTTACAAAGGTGTAAGTAAGCCAAGGTAGGAGCAATTATAATAATTGGGCACAGGCTACGTGAGGAAAAGTTGTGGAACAAAACTGGTATAATATATACTGTGTATGCACCTGACAAGACATTCAAATATTATACTCAAACCTAAATATAGAAAGATTGAGATCGTTATAAATAACTCGTAATGTTTTGAGCAGTATAGTAAAAATATTTTTTTTTGCAATTAATCCCATTAGAGAAATGAAAACTATTGCTGTTAGTAAAGTCCATATAACAAAATAGTGTAGGTAAGTGACAGCTAGCAGAATTTACTAGAGTTAAAACTCTCATGTATCCATTCACCAAATTATTTGATCTGTAATACCATAATTTGAGTTTCTGATACGTTTAAATAAGTCATAACCGTTTGGAAGGTCCTTTTTTTAAGCGTCGTGTTTGGTTTACTTAAATAAGTATACTAGAGACACACAAAACCTGTTTTTCTTCAAAAATTCAAGATAGTGAGCCATCAGACAAAATAAAGGCAGTTTATGACGTCATACAAAATGTGTTTGGTTGTGTTCATACTCATATCTTTACTAAATAATAACGTTTTATTTTTAAGCTAATATTTTATATGAATATTTCTTTAAGTTATAAAAAAATTCTTATCAGTAGGTTTTCTGTCTTATGACGGGTTAAATCCTTTCGTCATTGAGCTTAGACCACCTATGAGCCCTGTCCACTGTCTCCTCCTTCAAATCCCAAAATTATCTTTCCTTCAATTTATCCAATATTTGAATCCTCCTAAAGTCCGTTCACCGTAGGAATTGTTTTCTGAAAGCCCTTTTCCCCTACCAGAAATCTATTATATAATAGGATATTGGTAGGAAAAAAGACCTTTCAGAGAGTAATTCCTACCGTGAATGGAGTATACTTCCTAAGCACCTCGCTCTTCAACCTTTATTTCTATGACTGCGTACAGAAGACAGTTCTTCCTAAGGATGTGTCCAATCCAGTTTGCTTTGCGCCTAAGAATCATCTTAGAACTCCTTCCTTTGCCACCCTCTCCATCCACCTTATATACTTAAGTCTTCCCCATTACCACCTTTAAAAGCCTTCCAAGTATTTCTTTCCATCTTCCAAAGAGTCTAAATCTCTGCTCCATGCAGCGCATTGTTCCAAATGTAGTAGTTCATCAGTTGTTTCCTCAGTTACAAACCAAACTTGCTGGTCAGCAGTAACCTGACGACTGTTTTTAAATAGTTGAATATTTTAAAAAATGACTAAGTTATTTGGCTCAAAATGGGTTTCTGTTAGGTTTTTTACATTTTAAATGTTTATATGTATGTACTTATGTACGTACAGTACATTAGCTGTTTTTATAAAAATGAAAATAATTTTATAGTATTTCAATGATGTCTGAATTTTTCAAATTTGTTTGATTTTGAAAATAGCTATAACAAATATGTTCAAAATTGATATTGGGGGACTATTTTACATGAACAATAATAATGTGTATTTATTTTTCTGACAAAATAATTCAAGGGTTATATATTTGCAGCAAATTATGGAAAATTTTAAATTTTTAGAAATTTACCTTGAAGAATAAGTTTAAAATCGTCGCCTGGGAATAGTTTTTCATGATAAATAAAAATATATTTTTTTCCTACATATAAAAAATAGTTTCAGGATAGCACACAAATAATTATAATAAACTATTTAGATATAAATTTAGCTATTTAAATAACTATAAATAATAAATTTTTGAGATACATGTACACACACAAGCCAAATTCTTTCTAATATTTTTATGACCCACTTTGGTGGCCGCATTGTCTAAGGCACTACTTTTGCACTAACCTAGACTAACCGTTAACGAGAAGACCGAGGTTTGAGTCTCGGTCGGGTGTAATGGAGGGTTTTTCTAAATGGTTTTCCATTCTCCTTCCACGCAAATACGGGTATACTTCCTATAAATATAATATCCTTCATTACTAAAATCATTAGCGAAATTAGTATATGAGCGTATAATCTGAACGGATATTAAGACGTGGTGCTAAAAAAATCATACAATTTCATAATGTCAGAGATATAACGTTATAAGTTTCTCATTACTACTTCATATGAGAAGATTCCATAATTTATAGATGGGTTTATTTTAATTAGAGTTTGAGTTTAATATTTAATGAATAAGCTAATGACAACTTAATGTGGAAAAAGACATATGTGGAACAATAGAGAAATATGTTATTCCTCTCTTAGTACAATATAGTATTTACGCCCAATATTTGCTTACTTTTTAATTATTAAAGGTAAAATTATTATTTAATACATTTGCTTTAGTTCTATATCCATTTTCTGACACTGGCCATTCATTGTGTTTGTACTAAAACTAACCAATAGGTGTTGTAGAGGGGTAACGAACATACCCGAATACAATTGAAGTCCAGCAGCCGGTGCGATTTGAGCCAGAAGGTGGCTTATACTTAACCTGCTTGTCTTAGCACGCATCGTGATGGAAATTATTCTTTCTCTACAATAATTTGCCGTACGATGTACGCTGTAACAGGTCAATACCACGAATTCTGTGCTGCCCTTTAATATTTAATTTTTCCGACTTCTTAAAATGTATACATTATATATACTAGTAAGTCGTGGAAAAATCCAGCACATTGGAGATTTTTAGATGTAACATGAACGTAAAAAGTAAATGTTATAATAACTAAAGGATTTATTAAAAAAAACATTGAACTGTGCGAAATTATTCGTCCGATATCATGTAAAACCGTACTTCAACTCTTTATTTAAATTAGATTTTTTTCCTCTATTGCAGACATTGAATCTGTGATAAGACTGATCAACAGGTGTTGTCTAGGGGTAAAAAACATACCCAAATACAACCGAAGTCAAGCAGTCGGAGATATGCGAGCCGGAAGGTAGTGCACACTTGACCTGCTCGTATCAGCATGCATTTCAGCGGTAAATATTATTTCCCTAAAATAATTTGAGAATATTTTTTAAGAACTATTAAAAATGTATTAATATTTCTTATCTTAACCAATGCATTTTTAAAAATCTCGACAATTTAAGTCTTCGTGTGACTCTTCTAACTACTATATTTTTGACGAAAACGGGGGAAAAAGCCGGTAAAAAATTAGAATAAAGAACATTTTACGATCCGGTGTGCAGCGATACGAGCTGATGCAATAGGGACACGTTTGCGCGCACCTTAAGGGTCCACTTTAAATCAGAAAGATTTTCTTATTAGTTGTATTTACAGTTTATATAAATCATTTTTTAAAGTCAAAGTTCAAAAAAGGGTTATTCATGACGTATTATAAAAAGTAGTGGTAGGAAAAAATATCTTAGAGTAATTATACCAGCTTTAGCATGGGGAGAAAGTCTGAGAATCACAATATAGATCAAATAAATAACATATAGAATATACACATCATAGCATCAAGTAATGTTTTTAATCCTTACATTCCTACAAATGATTATCAAGTACTATAGCTGTCTAAATCTTCGTAATCCATGCAACCATTGAGGATGACCAACCATGTCTCACAAACTCAATCTACATTACATTTATCTTAAATAACAAATAATATAATTTGACAAGTGGTTTAATTCGGCCCAGCAATAAAAACTGAAGGTTGAAGTATATACATTATTGATAATATGTATGTTTAATCTGGTTGTTTGTCCTAATTGAGAGAAAGTTACTTATGTTTCAAGTAACTACTCAATAAAATCCTGCTCAATTTTACTTGACGGAAATATAAATTAGCTTTTATTTAGTTTGTATTCTAATATAAGATTGACAATAATAAAATATTACCCACTTTAGTGGCCGTGTGGTCTAACGCACCAGTCTCATGTTAGACTAGACTGCCAAAGACGGAGAAATCGGGGTCCGATCTCATACGGGTACACTTAGGGCGGCTTATCCTGAATGGTTTTACACTATCCCACCACTCAAATGTGGATGCATTTCATCTCAATTAAACCATCATAATCCATAACCAATTAGTGTTATTAGTACATACGCGTCTAACTCAAACGGGTAGTAATAAACGGTGCTAAAAAAATGAAAAGAAAAAATATCTACAATGTCAACCTCTAGCACCTTAGTCATTACATCTTTTTGTAACGGTAGGCCCTAATTCTACTAATGATCTTAAATTGGCTATTTTGGGAATTGAACCGCAGGCACTTAGTAAATTCAAAAGTGAAACTGACCTATCTAAGAAGTGACACAATGAATAGTGGCTCACTAATTTTGATAATCATCACGGAGAAGTTTTAAATAAATTCAATTAATTACAACACACACAAAAAGTTACAATAAATGCAGTGTGAACCTCAAGTTCTGTGGTATTTGTAGGTTATACAAGACCCAATACTTTACTATTAAAGGAAAAGTTGATTTTCTAAGGGCGTTTAATAATATTTAATATTTAGCACCGCGTCTTACCACCCGTTCGGGTTATACGCTTTAAGTACTAATTACTCTAATGGATTAGGAATTGGGAAGTTTGAATTAGAGGAAGTGAACCTGCATTTGCGTGGAGGGAGATTGGAAAACCATTTAGGAAAAACCACCCCCAGTTCACCCGACCGAGATTCGAACCTCGATCTCCCCGTCCTCAGCAGTCGAGCTCAACACGACAAGTGCGTTAGCCAACTACGCCACCGAGGCGGGTTAAGGGCGTTTAAATTATTTTGAAACTATTATACTATGAAACTAGTAATAATAAATTTAAGTTCAAATTAAAGAGGTATTGCTTTTAAATTAAAATATTAAACCTATCAATAATCTAATTTTTAATACAAAGAGTTAATATTTACACACACTTTAAAAAAAAATTGACCATGAGTTTAGACCTAAGTTCATGATTTTTGAAAGATTTATTTAACAAATACTAGTTTGTGTTTCAAGTATACATAGCTATCAACTACATAAATATTAATTAGGGGCTCAGTCTTTCTAACAATAAAGAATATAATTACAATTTTGCATGATTAAGTCTATGGGTCAAACATTTAAAACTGAATTGTCACAAACATTGGTTTAGCGGAGGAAGGAGGGGTCAGGACGAACGGGAGGAGTTGGGCCATCCAAAACCTCAAAAAGCTAAGTAAAAACTAAGTACTGACATAATTGTTCACAAAGAGGCTCAAACAATATAATATAAACTACAGAAATTGTGATTAAATTGTATATATTAATAAAAGTATAAAGGTGAATATATAGCTCTTCAGAAGACCTTTAGTACATCTCAATGAGCTAGAAAGCTTAAATTTGGTGACATTCTAGGAGAAACACTTTAAAAGTGGGCAAAACCTTCAAATTTGAAAGCTTATAAACAAATAAAAAAAAACTAGAACAAATTACAATCTCAAATACAAAGATAATTTTCAGTTTATATTACAGCGACCTGTTTTTCTGTTTTTTTTTGTTGATTCATGTTAATACTAATTTAACAATAAGTGTTTCTTGGTCAAGTAAAAATTACACAGTTAACGTTCAACATCATAATTTAATTTGAGCTTACATTTACATACATAGACCTATATATTCAGGAAAATTGATTACTACTATAACTAAAAGGCATCTTGAAAATTAAAAAATTTGGGAGGATACATTAACCGAAAGAGGCTGTTTTAGTATAATAACAAGTGTTCTCAGGCAGCTCTTTGTTTTCAGTTGTGTATTTGGATCTAGTCTTTTTCTATACTTTCATGAAAATATATGTACAGTATAATTCCTCTATATTTAAACTTTTTTGTCCTTATCTGATTAGTTTGAATATACAGATATTCCAGCCGGAAAGTGAAATACAGTGAACCAATAATATAGATATTTAAGGTAAAAAACTATAGGTATTTTATATCTTATATTTATTTCAATCCATAATTATGTGTAAAATGCTATTTGTTTGCTTTTCTGATTATATTGTTTATCTGTGTGATTTTAGAGGATAAGTGAGCAAGAGAACAAATGAATATAAGATGTAAAGACCATATTGTTGTATGAAAAATCAAATCGGCCTACTAATTCAATTTAGTACATTTTAGAAAGTTAAAAGGCTCAATATAGTCGTTTTTCCTCAAGATAATTCAATAGCTCACATTCTATTTGACACATTCTCTAAGTTACTACTTCTGCCAAAAGATTATCCATTGAAACAAATCATTCCACTCAGTTGTAGACAGGGATGCGTCTAAGCAGAGGGGTGCGGAAGGGGGAGGGCAAAGGTGGCAATTGCCCCAGGTCTCACATTACAGGGGCCACATTTCCCCCCAAAATTATTAAATTCAATTACAGTAACTATTTTAAATTTCAAATCAGACTGTGTACAGATAATTAACAGCAATAAGTATTCCCATGGTGATAGTAATCCATTCCGTATCCCTGAAAACCCTTACTTTTTGTAATTTAAGATTTACGTTATTCGAGTAATATGCTGTAGTACAATATAAGACGCCACTATTGTACTAGCGCTGTCACTATACAGGAAACTAACAGTGCAATAGTACAAAGAGGAATTTAATTTTGTTAACTTAATTTGTTTGCATTTAACAAATTACACTCATACAATATTCCATAAAACATGAAAAATTATTAAGTAACATAAGTACCGAGTACGTATCAATATATTATAAAGGTTTAATGCTAAAATTGAAAAAATGCCGTACAAAGGGAGGCCTCAGATTTTTTTTGCCCCAGGCTCAAATTTTCTTAAAGCGACCCTGGCTGTAGACATTGCAATGTAATACTTGTGATACCCGTTTTAAACATCTACTTATAATTGCTAGTGTTGCTCAAGTGGGTAAGTTATTGTGTAATTCAGCGGTGATAAAGTTAGTATTGCTCTAGTTAAACACAATCTTAGCTCTACACATTAAATTAGTTTTCTTAAAACTCTTGCTGTAGGTGAGATCACTGTTTTATCTGCTCCGCATGTCTCTGGTTCCAATCTTGTTTTTGTTTTGTTTTTACTTGGTTTCATGTAAGTCGCTAGCAAAGTAGCTTTGGTTTATATTCAACTCACATCAAGGGGCCCTAGGCACTATTAACACAAGCGTGTTGAAAAACCACTAATTACCAACTACTATTGGGGTCCGCTTTAATCGGAAGGTCAAGGCGTAACTAAAAAAGGCATTTCGAGTGCCAACTAATTAAGAAACACTATTGGAATCCGATTTAATCAGGACGTCTCAGTTGCTATTAACTTAAGCGTGTGGAGTCAAACAATTATAAGTAAAATTGATGTTTATACTAAATCAAGAGGTTCCCAGACATACTAGCACGGTTTGAAACCTAGCAATTGAGAGTTAATATTTATTGCCTGTGGGATGCATTTGTGTTAATAACTTCAACCATAAATAAGATTAATATATTTCATAGTCTTTATTTTAGTTTTTCTATTCAAATTTTTAAATCGAATTTGATTATATAATGTTTATGAAGTAATGGACAGAACAATGGTAAATATGATAAATGGTTTAGATGAAATCAGCAATGATAAAATAATAACTAACTTTTTTTTGGGCGCTTCTATACCTAGGGATCTATACATTTTTATTAAGGCTCCTATATTACAGGGTGAAAAATAATATATTAAATGTATTATATTTACGTTCAAATAAATTAAGATATCTAAATTAAGCTATATTTAGCAATAGTGTTGATTTATATTATTGCCATTGCATGATTTTATTTTAGTAAATGCATAAGATCCCAACAAATAGATTTATTGACCACACTAAAAAATGTCTCATTATAATTATTCTTAAGCAGAAATAGCATTTAATATAATTACCTAATAGGATACTATTTCACTCAGGATAAAATATGAGATTTTAATTTCCCCTTGTATAAATACTTAATATTTGTGTTTTATATCTTCCTGTTTATTTAATATGATATATTTTTTATTTTAATGATTATAATACTTTACACGTCCATTAAATCTTTTATTTTTAAAAAACATTTACGCCTTATAGACAGTTTATACTACAATATAGGTATATACATTTTAAGCTTGGGTTTGGATTTTAATCTTGAATATTTTGTTGGTATAGTAAATATATATAATTTTTATCAATAAAAAGTAAACTAAGAATAATAATTATTACTTTTCCAGAGTCTGCTAGTCTTATCTTATAATAATTATATTTAACTAAAGTAATTATAATTCAAAATATTATCTTTATAGATTTTATAATGTTAGTGTTTTTAAAATATTATAAACTTGATTAATACAGTAACCAAATACGATTTCTTATAGTCATAATATTCTTTAAATTGAAAAATGACAAATTTAGAGGGGAATATAGCTTTAAACCTATGATTTAGCACGCATATGCTTTACCACTGAGCTATCTAGGGATCATTCCATGCTCAGCGCCATTCTTACATCATAAATTTTAGGCAAGTCTATCAGAGAGATTGCCTTATAACATCATTTTAAATTTGAACACCTTACCAATTTGATCTACTAAAATATATTGCCACACAGTCGCATTGTATTATAAGGTCAGTCATATCCTGACCGTTGAAATCAATTCAGATCAGAGGATCTAACAGCCAAACATAGTTCAACCTTCTGAAAAATAAGGCCACTAAACTGACACCTGTAGGCCATCAACATCTTATTTGTCTCAGTTAGACGTGATTATACAAGTTGATTTATTTTTTTAATATAAAAACTTTTTTATATAAGGTTTTTTAACCTATTGTAAAATAGTAACATTTCCTATTTCTAAAGCTTAACACCATTTTTGCAATAAGTTGAGAAATCAAAATCTAGGTATCATGCCAACAATAGGATCACTAAGTCTCCGCGAGTGCTGCCGTTATAAATGCAAAAAATAAATATTTATATATTTTCAAAGTAAATACAGATTTAAATTTGTTTTTAACCAATTATATGAACATTAGGTCAAAAATATATGTCGAATAGTTGTGCGTCATATAATTCCGAGAGCATAAGATGGTCCATATCAAAGTGAATTAATCTTTAAATCTATTTCAATTAAGAAACATTTCAATTAATTTTTCAATAAATTATCAAACCTATTAACAAAACTGCCCCTATAAAATTGATTTGAACACATATTGCTCACCATAATTATTATTTAAAATCCCAGCCCATGTTTTAGGTTTTCCTAATTATGGAGTGTTCGAGAGGTTAGAAGAGTCCCAGAAAGTTGCTCTGACCAAACTGAAGTCAGGTAAGCCATTAAACCCACCTCTAAACGACCGTGTCAGACACGCACTCAAAACTGTTACCATGGTTTAACTACAGCCTCGTCAACAGGTTTCACTGAAAGATCAACTTATTATTTGAGAGAGTTAGTACACTTTCCTTGGATATATCAAAGTGGCTAATTGCTTATCAGAGAAATATTAGTTCCTTCTCTATGAGGGGGTCTAAAGTACATGACTAATTCTTGGAGGGTTTGACATATAGCTCCGGTAGTGAAATATAACACCATTGATGTTCTTGTAAGAAATATTTTTAGTTTTTTTTTACTAACCGTACTAACATATCTGTGTATTAAAGTACACTCTACTACAAAAATAATATAGAACATTTGTAAGACTATGTACAATTGCGTTATACTATACATCAACTATTTAAAAACACTACAGCCAAATAAATACTAGATGTAAGGGTTATTTAAGATTGTAGAATAGTCACGTAACTGACATGGATTAAGGTTAAAATCAGTTCTCATAGCATTTAAATGATATCATTAACTTTTAGATTTTGGTTAACGATTAAAACACTTAAATATATAGAATGTCCAAAAACATACATTTACAATACATGTATCTTAGTATATTGTATTATTATATAAAGCAGAATTTAAGTTTGTGTGTACGTGGGTGAGTTTGTTTGTGCAGAGCACTGAAATTTGTCAGGATGATAGAGGGATGGTCTCATATAACCATAAAAGTCTTAAAATGGGATATTTCAAAATATGGCACCGACTGGGAATTTGGTGGTCTTTGAAAGTATAAATATAGGAACTGCTTATGAGGGAAGTAGATAATTGATATTTAATATGAAGGTAGAAGTACCACTCCAAATAAAAAAGCAGAGCTTAAAATTTGAAATTTCTAAGTAAGAGTTGGTGAACTGGGGCATGCAGTGTTAAACACTCTTAAAATGGACAGAAAAAAACTTACAAGTGTGGTATAAGACTTGAACTTAGTAAATAAATTTTGATGATTTCAAATTTTAAAATGGAACTCTTGGAAAAAGAGGGGTGCGATATTATCTCTATTAATTTTTCCTTTTTAATATATTTGAGGTATTTAACGTGCACTTTTTAAACCGACTGATTATATCAGCATACGATAATTTTTTATGAGAAGTAGCAAAAGAGCTAACTAATTTTGCCTTAAAAGGTATTTTCACAAATCTCTTAGGGTTCTTTTATGTGCCATATTAGACATGGGACCGACGGCTTATTGACTGAGCTATCAGTTTCCATTATCCATGGATGGGTTCTTAATAAACACATCATAGAGTAGCATCACGAAACCTATCCTTAGCGCAATTTATATTATTGATTTCCCACAGTGTTTTTCTACTCGTCTGGGTTATATGATTTTCTCCACGCTAATTGGGTAAGGACTTTTAAGTTATATCTTAGGGGACACGCACCTGCACTTATATAAGGATAAAGCGAGAAATAATTACGTAAATCACTATTAATTAACAGGCCCCAGCCGGGATTTGAACCTTGACTTCTTCATCATCATAATAAATTAACATGACATTTAATATTTAAATTGTAATACAGGCAACAAAATTCTCCCTCCTTTAAAACATGCAACCCACTCTGGTGAGGGTTAGGTTTAAGGTGCTACTTTCACAGTAGACTAGATTATCAATGACGAGGAGATTAATATTAGAATATCAGTTGGGTGTACTGAGAGTGTTTTATCCCAAAAGGTTTTCCACTTTAACACCACGTAAGTGTGGATACACTTACTATAAATTCAAACTTCAATATCTCTAAGACCATTACAACCATGAGCGTGATTATTACATAATCGTGAAGCCCGACCAGGTATTAGGACACGGTGATAAAAAATAAAAAATAAACATAACATATTTTTAAACACATCTTTCTCTACATCATCTGTTTTTCTTCAGTTAAGAATATTTTTACACTTTGAATACAATGACAGGTTTAGGCAATAATATCCCAACTTTATAAATGTTTGAACTTGACTCTCATAAATGGTCATGGCAAAAACAACTGTCAACGGATATCTCGTACGTTGTTATTTTAGTAGTAAAAAGTTTTACGAAGGAGATAATTTCACTCTAGGAATAAGTACCCGTTCTCTGCGTGACTCCAGTTAACATTTCGCAATCAATGGTATTATTGTACATACGTTTCACTTGCATTCTTGTACCTCTTATTTGACACCTCTCTGTATTTAAGCTATGCCTAACAACACAATTAATTTTTTTTTGTTCTATTCTTTGCCTGGGTAGTCCGATTACTTACAGGATTTTTAAAAACTATGTAATAAACTTTGGTTGTTCTCTGATATTGTATCTAACAATAGCGTCACCATTGTAATAGATCTAAATGTAGCCTGACTATTTCCATAGAATTTCTCATATATATTTGTGCAATCTTAATTTTTGGAGCCAAATTTGTTTTGTCGATTATTTAATTATCAGTGAGTTTGTTCAATAATTTGTCCATTTACGAAATATACCACACTGTCGGTTCCTAAGAGATAATTGATTAGTCGGAAAAGATGAAGAGCAGCATTTTAAGCTCTAGACATTTTTTCGTTGCCAACTTGAAGCAAAAGTTGTCCAAATTCGTTCGCCCGCAGAACTTTGTATGTTATTCGTAAGAAAAATAAAATTGTTTAAATGTTGGCCAAAGATTAAGGCACTTCAGGTAAACTTCCACTGATTCACTTTTGACACTGTGAGGTAGTACAAGCAATGTTTGACAAAAGTCAACCCTCTCTAGTAATACTTTTCTGCCAGATTTAATTTTTTTTAAACAAATTAAAAACGGAAAAAATCAATATATATCTACACTGCGAGATGATTCAGTACTTACTATATTTATACAGTAGTGCTGCCCTTTTGGTCCATTATATAAATTTTACTATTACATTTTTTTTCTACGTTTTCTCCTAGTTTATGCATTGTCCTTTCGGCCCTTTTAATCCCTTTTACAATTTATGATCTTTTTATTTAGATTTTTCACCACTTTATTAATTATTGATTAAATTTACTTCTTAACATTTTTTGGATATTTTTTGCAAGATTTTACTAATTTTATATCTTTTAACTCTTTCCACAATAACATATTTCTCCAAGGCTAGGCCGGCACTAGATGTAAAAAGGTGTGAAAAGTGCAAAATGGTCAAAATAGTTAATAGCGGGTAAAAGCAGAGCTAAACAAATATTTATATAAAAAAGATAAAAAGAGTATGTACATAGTAAAAATGGTGGCATTTATAAAAAGGTTCAAAAGTATTAAAAGGGTTAAAAGAGCAATAAAGAATAAAAACAAAAAGTCAAAAAGTGAATCTAATGAAAATAAAAAGAGTATAAAGGGTAAAAGGGTAGAAAGAGTAAAAGTATAAAAGGTGTAAACGGGGTTAAAAGTGTAAACGAGGTAAATAATAAATAAGGTAAAGAAGGTAAACGGTGTAAAAAATATAATCTGTTAAAACGGCGTTAAAAATATTATAAAATAATTGTGATTGTTTTTACTTTTTATCCTTTGGTAAATTTACACCTTTTTAACCTTTTTCACTAAATTTGCCCTTTTTAAGCTTAGTGACCTTCTCAACCTTTAAATTCATTTTACACATTTTACTCTTTTACTTACCTTTTTTACCACTTTTTAAAATGTTTTGATTATATTTACTCTCTTCCCTTTTAGCCCAGTTTTCATTGTTTATATCTTTTTGATCTTTTGACCCTAAAATATTTTTCCTTAGCAAAGCCGGGTACTTCAATGCTGGTTTAGTAATAAAAATTAGTTTACTATCACCACTTCTCCTACATTTCTTATTCGATTGTAACCATTGAGGTGTTAATTGATTCGTCTAGCAGTGCAGATTTACAACTAATCCTCATAGATTTAGTAATTATACTCAGGAAAATGTTATCTGACCTTTTATGAATTCAAAACCCTATTATATACACAAAAGTCACATAACTTATTCCTGGACGCAAGTGTCATAATTCTGACAAATATTTGCGAATCTGCACGTCGGAACGAAATAAATGCAGTAGGGGTAGAGGCAACAAATATATTAAGGTATAGGTTTAAAAATATAGGTTTTATTAAAATAAAGAATGTTAATATATTTTAACTTTTCAAAACTTACTTTTGCACAACGCAAATAAATCACTTATTTTCGTCATTAATTTAGACAACCATGATTTAATGTTCGAGCAAGCTACCTTCAGGAAAGACCTATATATATTCCTTGTTATGAAAACCTGTAGCAAATATAACATATATTGTTGCTGGTTGGTCTTAATCAACATGTGACTTGACTTGAATGATGAAGGTGTGGTAGCTTTTTCATGGTTCTACCTTGAATAGGTCAAGGGGTCAAACCCTTATGGAGCCATGAACTATTTTGTGCCTTCAAAAGTGGAAGCAGGTTTTCGTTGTCGAATAAGCTTTAAGGCGTGATGTTTCATCTAGCACGCAAAATAAATTCTACTCTTACATTATTTAGAGTAAAAAAAAATGTAAGTTAAAAATAACTATACCTAGATTATAATGGTAAATTATATGTGATTATTTGTGGAATTCCCTAAGGATTTATCTAATTTAATTTATTTCTAATACTTAAAAAATAATCACTCTCTATGGATATAGGGAATTTCGTTGTGTACATTTTCTCAAATATACTTGTATTTATAATTATACTAATTCGGGTTATACAATATATATTGTTTCATAGTAAATAGTTAATTTCTGTCCGTTTCTGTGGCTGCATGGCCTAAGGCACTGTTCTAACGATATACTGGTTGATAATGACGGGTAGATCAGGGTTCAAACCCGGTTTGTTGAACTGGCAGTGCTTTTTCATAAATGGGTTTTCACTCTACCTCCACGCAAATGCGGGTGCACTTACTTTAAATTCAACTTTCCTCATCCCTAACACATTAACGTAATTAATACAAAGGAGTATAGCCCTAACTGGTTATAAGACACAGTGATAGAAAAAAAATCCATATTAAGCGACAAATTTTACGACAAAGCCGAAGGAAAATCCGTCTTTAAAACGTATTCATGGCTATGTATTATTCTGCTGAGCTATCTGAGATCCACGACATAAACGTGTGAGAGAAGTAGTTTATAAATTCACTCAAAAGTATAACTTCATTTAACACATGTGATAGAACAGGCAGACTTCACCATCTAACTTAAAAACAAGTTACATGGAATATCTTAAAAAGTGTGACGTCGGTTGGTGTTTAATGTACATTGAACATAAATAGAACATTTACAATAACTCTCACAGCCTGCAGCTTACATTTATGGTGGTATTTAATGAGTAACATTATTTTATGTATAGTTTTAGTAAAGTGATTTATTTTAATATGGGCTTACCTTCCTTAAACTATACAAAATACGTATATATTCATATTATTATCTCGTATCTCAGAATTTGAAATTGTATAGTTTTGTTAGGTTCATTAAAGCAGTGTCATAACCAAACATAATCACCATTGTTTTAGAAGACTAGTTTAAAACATTAAAATCATAATCTATTATATATTGGATGTTATTCATGGGCATTCGTTAGAAGATTGTTGAAAAATGACACCAGACATTTATCAACTGTTTTAAAATAAAACGCTCTATTTACATGTAGGTTTGCTTTTATTGAGATTGTATTCATAAACTTATTATTTTTGAGTTCTTAATTCCTTTGAGATTCACATTATATTTCATACTGAATCATCTATATTATAAAAAGCATAAAGCTGAAATCCTGGGTGAAGACTTAAAAAATAAATCTCTTAAGTCCATCGTGCAAGACAGAAATATATGGCATTTGCAGTCGTTGCAAAACACTTTATTTTTATAAGTTCATTGTATTTATAAAACGCAATGATTTATTATTTAATACATTTGTGACTCAGCAGCTCAATTATTAAAAATTAAGTTGTAATGGAAATTGTTCTTATGATATTGATAAAACCCCTTCATATTGATTTAAGATAAAATTCGGATGGGATCAAGTCTTCCCATTGGCATAACCGGTGGGGGTGTAAGGGTTGAGGGTGGGTGAGGAGGGAAATGGGACTTATTTGTCCTCTCCCATATAAAAAAATAATTATTTTTAAAGCACACAAGTTAAAATATAAAGCGTTGAAGATTTGTATAATGCATAGGCCATTCGTATGGCTAAATGGGAAAAATAATATTATAATAGCTTGAAGACTTTATATTCCACCTTTTTCCTAAGTTTATTTCTGCCTTTGCCACCGAGACCTACCTACTAGAAACAAGTATAGTAGTAATTAATTTAAGTTTTATAATACAATAAATCTACACTAATATTATATTATTATTATTAGCACCGCGTCTTACTACCCGTTCGGGTTATACGCACTTACGCTAATGTAATGGTAGGGTGTCTGTGAGATGAAATGGAGGACCTACAGTTTAACGTGGAATCCGAACCACGGTGGAGGCCTGGCATTCCCCACATTCACAAGATGTCTTGTCAGAGGTGAAGGAAGGGATTGGTAATCAGATAAATTTATGCCGGGACCGGGGATTGAACCCCGGCCGCCAGCATAGAAGTCT